>JAZHYW010004080.1:0-14672 GCA_037355805.1 Ixodes ricinus
CGTATTATTCGAACTGAATTGTTACATCACCCCTTCAATTAAGCACCTTATAAAATCAAATCTGGTGTTTGCGCTCTATACATCTTTTTTCTTTTACAAAAAACATGTTTTCATTCAACACCAGACATATATCCGTAATGCGTGCTCACCAGACGCAACCCAGGTGTGCATGTCAGGCCAGTTTAGTGTGCCGTGGTGTGCATATTAGACTGGTCTGGTGTGGTGTAGTGTGCACATCAAGCCATTCTGAGTGTGCTCTGGTGCGCGAATCAGACCAGCCTAGTGTGCTATGCATGTGAACATCAGACCACAATAGGTTGGTGTGTGCACTAGAACACACCAGGCCGGTCTGATGTTTACACCAGCAAACACTAGGATACACCAAACCGGTCTGGTGGATTTTTCAATGAGGGCGACAATCGGAGACCGAAAGTGAAACCAAAACATGTATCTTTTGAAATACGTTGAACACTTCGCCTGGGTATTGCTTTGGGTCCCAAAAAACTTTTATTATATTGAATGTATCCTGGAATTCACACTGTGCCTGAAAGGATAAAAAGTTAAAAACGAATTGAAAGACGTTGTGTCGGTAGAAGTGGTGGGAATCGTCGTCGGCGTCTGTGTACACCGTCGAAACGGCCGCGAGGGGGGGGGGTGGGGATATCATCGATGGCGTGCAGAGTATTTGTGGCAAAGTTGTAGCAGAGATTCAAGACCATTGTTTTGCATTTTACTGCTTTAGAGTGCTGAATTTTGCGGCGATAATTACTCACTTCAGCCCGCCAGCTCGTTAGAGTGCGAAGGATAGATAACAAACGTCCATGAATGCAATTCACGGGGACGGTAAGAATATTTCTTTGTTTCTTTTTTTTGTTTGTTTGCTGCATTGCCATTCTGGAATTTCCCATTTTTAGATCTTCTGACACACTTGTAGCTAGATGTTCAGTAAACGATACGAGGCTGAACGTGTAGCTTTACAGAAGAAACATTTTGGGGCGGCTATCGGTTCGAAAGTTTTTGTTACCCAGCATAGCCAGCCGGCAGGCATATTCTGGAGTTGTCATTTCGACCCCAGTTTGAGCTGTCTTCACCACTTGTGGGGTCGCTCCATAACAATCGATGCCCAATGGCGATGTCCTTCGCTCGTCCCCCAGGGAGTGACAAAACACAACGAGAAGAAAGCGAGGTGGTTTACTCTACTTCTCAGTTGTCCGTTTTTAAGAGCCGGCAGTCCGAACCCGCCGACCCTGGTTGTCGCCCGTCGTTCCAAGCTCGCAGTCGGGCCGTGCCCAGCCCGTTGGATCGTCCTTCCCACGCCAGCACTGCGTCGGCAAGCTGTTCCGGGCTATCACAGCCCAAGTCTCGCTGCGGAACCGCTCCGGGATCCATATGGCCCTGGGCCGGGATGGCCATGGCTCGCTGTTTCCGCCGATTCTGATCCGAACCTCGCTGGTGGAACACTCTGGGGATCACCATGGACCAGACCACCATAACGGCTCCATTGTGCCCGCCCGGCCGCAGCCTTGTGCAGCACGCTCTTCCTGTTTCCTTGCGCTCTCCCTGGCTAGAATAAAAGTTCGGCAATTCAAACCAAACTCTACATGCTAAAGAACAATACGCACGTTACAATAGATGTAATGTGATATGCGAGCCTGGTGTAAAATGGTGACAGCCAACAAATTTTACGTGTGAGAAGGATATTTACGCTTCGCAAGAGCTGTTTCTAAAACAAAATGTGCATCCTTATTACTGCATGTCGTCCCGTTTGTCACCATACTCAGCGTTAAATTTGGTTGCCGAAACAGTCAAATGTGCTGCGAAAATTCACTGTTTGAGAACTCGCACGTTTGGAAGGTTTTTCGTTGTGACCGCACGTGTGCCGAACGGCTATGCCCACGTGCAACTGCAACTACGAGTGACAGTACTGACCAACGGGCCTCTCGCTTCTTGAAGGTCTGATTGCCTGATTCTCGACGGCTCAGCGAAGCAACAATTGGCTCGATTGTTCCTACCGTATTTTCCTGTGTGGCTGTTTAAGTGACTCATAAAACAACTGTATAAGTTTGTAATTTTGCCGAGTAGTATGCACAACGAACTAGTCTGACCACTTTCCAAACCTGCACATCTGTTTTTGTTCGCTTCAACAATTAGGTAGAACTCACTTACTTGATGCGTCGCACTGCAGTAATCCACTGCGGTTGCAAAGTCGCTAGCTTCCAAAGATCTCGAAGGGAAGCGGTGTAGTTCGACGCTTGAGTCAACTTCGTGACTGTGACAGTCTCCCGCAGCAGTAGCGCCGTTTATTTTTTGTGGGAACTACGGAGTAGGAGAGATGTCACAGGGAGCCCATTGAGGTCATAGAGACGTGAAGCCGGGACTTACTTTTACAGAAAAACTGTTCCAAAAAAGCTACGCCTATTCCATATGCCACATTCGCACGTGGTTTCTGAAATGCGGCCACCCGCAGTCCCCGCGACCTGGGCTATCTGGCCACGCAGTGATTTATTTTCCAGCCGCTAGATGGCGCAACGTGTCGTGTCAAATTGAATTGCCGGTTACTATTTGGGTAACTTTCAATGAGGAGGGGATGATGTGGATAGATTTTTATTATCGAGACTCCGCTGTTTTTGCCTGCTCCCTCCCCTCGCACACACACACAGAGTGTCGTTGCCCAAGGCGCCTCTAACTGCATATTGCAAAAGTTAATTTGGTTTGATCTGTACAAAAGCGGAAATTAATTAGCTGACAGGGTGACAGTGTTGGTGGGCCCGAATATAATTATGTACTTGCAATTTAAACTAGTGATAATGTAGTTGCAGGCCGCGATAATCTGAATCTAGTGAAATAATTCAATTGTTTGAAAGAAGGTGTGCCCAGTGCTGTTATGCACATGCTTCAGGACCCTCCACTGTTAAGAAAATAGTATTTCGCACTCTCTGCACACAGGAGCAAAAAAATTAAACGTCGCTGTTTTGGGGGCAAGACAACACTGTCATACCACTAAACCAGACTTTTATCTCAACAAGTGGTTGATGACAGAACAGGACGACTTCATTTTATGACTTCTTTATGCAGGGTAGCACGAGACGATCATTGCTTACTTGACATGCGAGTAGTTGCAACGACGAAAGTTGGTATCGTTACCAGTATTGCAGGTGAATAAATACTATCCAAAAAGTTGTATTTCAAACGGTAGTCTCTATCTATTTAGTGCCTAAAGCAGCCTGGTTGTGGCAACATCATAAGCAACCCAGGTAGCACCGAGGTTATGGACCAAAACTTGGCTTTTGTCTGGTAGTTTAGGGCATTGAAAAGGCCGAAGAAGCCAAAAGTAGAGCCAAACCTGACCTTCCTTGGTAACAGTCTGTGTATTCTGGCCCTAATTCGCTAAACAAGTGCCAAACTTAGGCTTCACTGCCTGGTGGTTCGGCTGTCATCTGGCATCTTTGGGCCTAAATCGCCGAACAAATGCCAGAGTTAGGCTTGCTGCCCAGTAGTTTGGCAGATATTTGGAATTTTTGGGCCAAAATCGCCAAACAAATGCCAAAGTTAGGGTTCATTTTTTGGTAGTTCGGCTGTCATCTGGCGCCTTCGGGCCAAAATCGCCACAGATGTGTCTGCCGAGTTGGGCTTACTACTTGTAGTTCCGGTTGACTTCTGGCATCTTTGGGCACCAAGTCGCCAAACAAGTGCCAAATATAGGCTTCGCTTTCCAAAATGTTTGGCTGTCAACTGGCAGCTACGGGCCGAAGTCGCCAGACAAGTGCCAAAGTTAGGCTTCGCTTCCCGATAGTTCGGCTGTCATCTGGCAGCTACGGGCCAAAGTAGCCAAGCAATTGCCGGAACTAGGCTTACTGCCTTGGAGTTCGGCTGATGAGGTATTTGGTGTACTGGGGTGGTCTTCATCTTCATTAAATAGAAATCAAGTTTCATTTGGCTGGCCACTTTACCTTATTTTGGTTGTCTCTTGATTTCTGCAGTCCAAAGGTTGGCTGAACGTTTTGACGCGGCTGGACCAGGCTTTGCAAACGCAAATTGTGCCGGATGTTTTACTGGCGCGTGGTGCACCCGCCAATATTGGGACGTGCCGTGAGACTGGTTCGACATTATGGCGCGTTCACACCGGTGATGCGATCTAGTCGCGCGATAACTTTCATCGCAAAAGCGAAGAGCGCGGGCAAAAAGCGACGCGATTTGAGCAGTCGCTTGCTGACCCGACTTTTTGCGATGCGATATAGTAGCGGAGAGGCTGAGCCAATCAACGGCGTTCGGAGCGAAAGTTTTCAGAAGCGACTCGCCAACGAAGGTGTTTCACTCGCTCATCGCGCACGCCAGAGTGATCATCTAATTATTTTATTTTTTGCTAAGCGATTTAGTCGCATCGCGCTACTGCTTACATCCCCGGTGTGAATGCGCCTTTACAGAAAGTGCTTCATTTATTATCCCTTAAAGGCCCCGCCAGGGGCATTACATAAGGGGGGGGGGCAATACAAAGAAGCACAGAAGTAGAACTTTTATACAATAAAAACAACAAACAAAACATAGAAACAAGATGTGGCTGAGCACTGGCCATAGGTAGGAGCATCGCACTGATTACATATTAAATATAGACGATACAGCATGTCTGAAGAGGTCGGGGTCACTGATGAGCACTACATGGTCCGGTAGATTGTTCCACTCTATTATGGCAAGGGGAAGAAATGAGCTGTTAAAAGTGACAGTGGAACCATGGATGCGACGTACACTAAGGGAGTTAAAAAGTCGTCGGGATGAACGATGCGGTTCTAACAGTAGAGACTGTCTGAGTAGAGGGTGGTAATAAAAAATCTTCTGGAAAAGACAGATGCGTGATATTTTTCGGCGAGAAATGAGAGTGGGGAGGCATAAGGAAGCCTTCATGGCCGACACACTGGCAGTGCGTTCATAGTTAGAAAGAATGAATCGGGCAGCACGATTCTGAATAGATTCTAAGGTGTTAGTGAGGTAAATCTGGTGTGGGGACCAAATGGCAGCAGCATACTCAATCTTCGGACGCACAAAAGTTTCGTAGGCCAGCTGGCGCAAAGCTGGAGGGGCTGAGTGCAGACAACGTCGAATGTAACCAAGCGTTCTGGAAGCCTCGGCGTGTATGGAGTCAATGTGGAGGGTCCAAGACATACGGCAGGAAAAATGAACGCCTAGGTATTTGTACGATTGAACACACTCAATTGTTGATGAGCCTAGAGAATATTTGAAAAGAGATGGGGAATGTTTTCGAGAAAAACAGACAAACTTACATTTAGAGTGGTTTAGTAACATTAGCCATTGATCACACCATTTGGTTATATTATCGAGGTCTTTCTGAAGAAGAAGGTGATCGGAGGAGCAATTTATTTGGCGATAAATGACACAATCATCAGCAAATAAACGTATGTTAGAGGTGATAGAATTTGGAAGGTCGTTAATAAAGATCAAGAAAAGAAGCGGACCTAGGACACTGCCCTGTGGGACCCCCGACAAAACATCGGTAAGGTTTGATTCTAAAGTGTTGACGACTGTATATTGGACTCTGGAAGAGAGAAAGCTGCGAATCCAAGATACGATTAAGGGATCAATATTGAGTCGCGATAGTTTTGCGAGTAGGCGTAGGTGAGGAACCCGATCGAAAGCTTTGGAAAAGTCTATGAAGATGGCATCCGTTTGAGAGAGTGAGTCAAGGTTAGTGTGCAGGTCGTGAGAAAATTCAAAAAGTTGGGTGTCGCAGGAATAACCCTGGCGAAAACCATGCTGGTTTTGGAAAAAAAGTTATTACAGGTTAGGTGATTCATAACGTTAGAGAGGATGATATGCTCTAAAAGCTTCGATGCAATGCATGTGAGCGATATGGGACGATAGTTATCAGGAAGGGATCGATCACCGCTTTTGAAGACAGGGATGACCCGGCCAATCTTCCAGTCCGATGGAACGCAGCCGTCTGACAATGACTGGTTAAAAATTAGCTGAAGAAATAAACAGGAGATGTCTCTCGTGTTCTTCAGTATTTTTGAGCAAATTGTATCAGGTCCCGGGGCAGAAGATACCTTCAGTTTATCTATAAGATTAGAAATTCCAGATGCAGTGACAGTGATCGGAGGCATTTGGGAAAACGGAAGTAGAGGGAGGGAGGGAATATTTTCTGGTGGCTCCGTTGTGAAGATGGAAGAAAAGTAATCATTCATTACTGACGAGGCAAGTTCGCCGGGCACAACGACACCGTCCTTATCAACTAGCTCAATGGACTGCGTACTAGGATTGGGTGTAATCGTTTTCCAAAATTTAGTAGGGTTGGTTCGAAGAATGTTGGGCAAGTCCTGATGAAAATACTTCTTCTTGAAAGTTTTAATTAACGCAGTGTACTCTTTTAGGCACTGAAAATACTTATTCCACACAGAAGGAGAACCACTAGCCTTCGCTTTTCGAAAAAGGCGCTTCTTTTTGTTATCAATTGATTTCAGCTTTTTATTGTACCATGGTTGCCCAACATCTCCACGAATCCGCAGCAAGGGAACATGTAAGTTGATCAGGTCAGTAACCTTTTGCTTAAATACCAACCAATTGTCCTCTACGGACCGCGACGAAAAGGAAGATAGAAAGACGTCAAAAAAGATGGTGAGCTTAGCATTAATACCAGCGTAATCAGCTTTATTAAAATCGCGTATGACTTTAGACATGGGCGATTTAACTAGAACAGGCAGTGTGATCAATATATTCATTATTCTATGGTCGCTAAGACCAGGCATGTAAATAGTAGATTGCACAAGATCGGGCGATGATACAAGGACTAAATCAAGGATATTATCATCACGGGTAGGCTTGTCGATCATTTGACTAAGATTGAACAACATGCAAACGTCAAGAAAGTGCTTGGAATCACGTGACGTAGATGTGAGTAACTGCCAGTTGATTTCAGGGAAGTTGAAATCACCGAACAGTAAAAGATTCGCTTTGGGAAATCGTATCGTGATTTCGTTTAGGGCAGTATGTAGTTTATTAACAAAAGAACAGTCAAAACCTGGGGGCCTATAGCACACTGCAAGAAGCGTTTTGCTAAACTGCGATGAAAGACAAACACAACATAGCTCGAGATCGCAGGATAGTTGAACGTAAAATGAAGGCATTTCTTTTTTTATGGCCACAAGGACGCCACCACCACGCTGCCGAGGCCGATCGCAACGATATACAGAAAAGTTCATGTTCGAATAAAAAAGCTCATCGTCGTTAACGTCCGGTTTTAACCAAGTTTCCGTAAATATAGCTATGTCGGATTTGCAGTCGTCGAGAAGACTGCATATTTCATCTTTCTTAGGCAGGAAACTACGAACATTTGTAAAAGTAACAACATGAGACTGCGATTTTTTAGTTTTGATCCGACAGTTGCTTGGTGTCGGGAGGCGGTTTTTTTTTTATTCCCATTTAGTTATGCTTCAAGCTCCTTTACGCAGTCACTAATCGGATCGTAAATGTAACGCTTGTTATGAATGTGAAGTTTATCAAAGCGGATTTTAAAGGGCACGTTTTGCGGCTCTGCAAACTGGTATAACTTGCCGCGCGCTAAGCGAACTGATTCAGAAAGGTCTTCACGGACGGCGAAAGTAGTATTTTTTAGTTTGTGACCGGCCGCCAAGATTGATTCCTTATCTTTAAAACGTAGCAACTTGACAATAATAGGGCGGGATTTGTTTCCAGTGAAGCGTCCTAAGCGATGGGACCTTTCGAGGTTGGAAGGATCCAGCTCGATGCCCAATCTATGTAAGCAGAAATTAATAACAACTTCTTCGGACTTCGCCCACGTTTCACTCTGGGAATCCTGTATACCAAAAAAAGTAGGTTTGATCGACGGAGACGGTTCTCGGCGTCGTCGCACCTCGCTTTTAATTTAGAAAGTTCCGATGGGATGGTATTCAGAGGGCTGTTAGGTGATTGTGGCTGAGCTGATGCACTCTTCAATGCCATGATGTCATGCTCAATGTTAGTAATCCTATTGTTAAGAAGTGCTGCCATCGAGCTAGCGCTGCGCGAGACCGATGTGCGTACGTCTCCTCAACAGATATCATTATTAGGCGGCGCATTGCAAAAGCGAGCGTGGCTCTGTGCGTGTCTTGCATTGTGAGTGAGCACTGTCAAATCCTAGCGATAACAAAGAGCGGAAACGACCGGGGCTCCGTGGCGCCGCTCCCGCATCACACTTGGGGAATTAAAATGAAATCCCGGAACTTGTTCTATTTTAGCGTGTTGGTACTTTTTAAACATTTAGAAAGTGGAGACACATAAGGGACGATACAGACAGGACAATCTTTCAACTTCAACAACATTTATTTTCGGCTTCAAGCTCAAAGCCCGCCCGCTCCGTGGAGTTCGGGAAAGGGAAATCTTGGGGGAAGGAGAGGAAGCGGAGGAAGTGTACGCGATCCCCCTGTCCTACGGGGCCAGGTACATCGGGCAAACGGGGCGATGCCTCAACGACCGACTCCGAGAACATCAAATGGACGCCGAAAGAGCTGCTTCGGATTCTCAGCACCCGATCGTCATTCACGGGAGGAAATGTCCCGGCTGCGCTCCTAATTTCGCCGGCACGACAGCCATGGGAGGCCACTCCGAGCGAGTCGGGAGAGAAATAATTGAAGCCTATCGGGTGGCGACAAGCCCGCAAAACATAAGCACCCCTTCCATTTCGCTCTCAAGAAAGGAGATTATCTTTCTGAGGCCCACAATGGAAGCCGAACGCTGACAGACTAGGCAAGGCGACAAGGTCACCGGCAGAAGCGGCCTTTTCTTTCATTCCGTTTCATTTCATTCCAGAGAAGGGCTGGGATTCCCCCGTCCCTTATTTCCCTACTGTTGAACAGGTCGGGATACACTCTCTCCCCTGTAGCTTTGGCTGTACAGCAGGTTTTTTTTTTCTTTTTTTATAAGTGGTCTTCGTTTTTTGTTTTTTTTTACTCTAAAGCGTCGAAAATGCAGAGGGAGCTTAGCTGCGTTGTTGATGCCCCTTCGACCTCGCCTTTTGCAAATCCTCCCCACCTGCTTTTGTGTCTTCGTGTGGCTGTCAGCGAGCGCGACAGCCGCTTTAAGCAAATCAAAAGGGTGGAGCGAAACGCGTGACCTCTCTGCGTAGGACGCGTAGGACAAAAACGTTTGGACGAAAATTTTTCACGTGACTCTTTCTGTCACGCTGATGGGATCTCTGGGGCTGTTGTTTTCGCCGTTTGCCTAGTTATAGAAATAGGCGGGCCACGTAGGTCCGGTTTTCGAAATGCGCTCTTCAGTGTTCTGTTGCTTTCGTGCGTTGCAGACGTGGCCGTGTTTTTTCGTCGTAAACGGCCGGAATACGTCCATGCCAATTTTTTGGTAACAGACATTTTTTTTTCACCGGAGTTCGTGGAATTCTTGTGATGTGTTTGTTGGACACGCTTCGACAAAAACTGCTCTTCGCCGACGACGAGACGTCAGTTGAATGTGCGCAACCTTCTTTCTCGAGTGTGTTTGTGGGGTGCCTGAGTTGGATTATGCATCTATCAAGGATTACATGATATCGCTCTTTTATTAGTAAGTACACTGCAAGCATGCTTCAGATAGTAGTCCTGCTTTCCTCTCAATCTCCGCGGTTTTTTGTGTGATGAGTTTTGCTTGGCATGAGGACAGTGTTAACTCTATTTTATAATTTGCTTTTCGTTTTACAGAGAAGTGTGACCTTTGTAAATATGTCGAGAATACACTGTGTGTAATGATAGTGGTTTAATAAACTTCTGGGAGCGATCGAAAAAATTTTGTTTGTCCGTATATGTGATTGGATATGCAACAAATGATATGCAACGTACACATACTTGCACGACGTTCGGCCAATACGGAGCAGGCGCATCGTAGAGTATTCGCACAATATTTCGCGAACGCTAGGCCGGGGCAAAACGGCTGTACGGCAATACCTGCCGGATATCAAACGGTGGTGCAAAACTGGACATTTGAGCGATATTGGAACCGACTTTCGGCCGGTACTGGCACGATACTGCAAAGTATTGCCGTGCTGCTTGGGAACGGAGGTGATGACATCTGACCATCGTGTTTCCAACGCTTATTTAATTTAATTCTCTTCTGGGGCGTGTGAAAGAGCACTTCTGTGACACACCAGAGATATTCAAACTTGGGCAGGCCTCTCGGCTTTCTTTGCCACTTTTGGCACTTATTTGGCACTTCAGTGGGTAGCCAGAGAAGAGCCAAACTTCGGCATGCCCCGAATCACCAAATTAAGATTTACTGCGGCAGTTATGGTACAAGTCTGGCACTTACTTTGGCAGAACTGTGGCGCACCAGAGAAAAGCCAAACTTGGCATGTCGGAAATACCCAAATTAGGCGTTGCTTTGGCAGTTATGGCTCAAGTCTGGCACTTACTTTGGCACAACTGTGGCGGACCAGAGAAAAGCCAAACTTGGTGTGGCCGAAATAACCAAATTAGGCGTTGCTTTGGCAGTTATGGTTCAAGTCTGGCACTTACTTTGGCTGAACTGTGGCGGACCAGAGAAAGGCCAAACTTGGCATGTCCGAAATACCCAAATTCGGCGTTGCTTTGGCAGTTATGGCACAAGTATGGCACCAACTTTGGCGCTCCTCTGGCGTACCAGAGAAGAGCCAAACTTTGGCATGCCCTAGGATCGCCCAACTAAGGCTATAGTTAGGCACCGTACTTTGGCACTGATGATTGCCATGGTGCAAAACCTAACTGCGCCAAAGTTGGGCCCTTATGTTTGCCAGACCTTTGCCCAAGTTGGGCATTCCTCTGGCGTGCTACCTGGGAACATGCCACTTTAATGGTAATTACCACAGCACCCTCGTATCACCTAACTAAATAGTGCACGAAGAGCTGACACAATCTCCACACGTTTGCGTCCTCAGAAATCATAAAAGAGTGAAATTGATTGACTGGTGGTGTGAAAATAAGCCAACGGCTTTCGCTTGTTTGATGATGCATTACTGAAATATCACACTATTAGCAAATGTAGCGTACATTTTTGGGGCATATGCATGCTTCGATCAACTACTACAACAAAGCTATTGGGTTGAAGGATTTGACTAACATAGCTCCTTAGCATTGGGCTAAATTGATGGTGTGAAGTAATACTGTCTGCTTTATTTATGCTGCATTACGCGTCATATGGCATTATCTGGTGGGCAAACTTTATCTTCATTAAAGCCACAGAATCTGTCCTAAACGTGTAAGCAAATCAAGATGTTGATGCTACTCGTCTCTCTAACCTTCAATTTGCTCTCCAAGGTGCTGTTGTGGCTGCTTCGCCTGGTGAGGCCATGGCCTCCTCCTGGCCACCTCTCTTTGCTTTCCGGGTTGGTGAGGTGCGAATCTGGGCCTACAATGCATTTTGTCTATTGTTTTCACTTTATTGGATTATTCTTGAGAACAGACTAATGGCTCAAAAGGCGAAAACAGAAACAGGCAGGAACACAAAGAGATAAACACATGTATTGGTTTAAGGGTAGGGTAAAATTGAAAAAAAAAATCGATTTTAGTTTTTCTGCAATTTGAAAAGTTTAGTTCATTCTGCACATTTTCCATTGTCACAGTGTTCTTAGAAAGTTATATCTCGGGCAGAAAATGCATTCATTCGAAAGCAAGTAGCAGGTGACCACGCCTCCTTTTGGGATACGCTCCTGTTTATCGATGAATTTTCTGACAAAACAAATTCAACACCAGACCTAAATCTTCTCCGGTAACAGATACTCTAAAAAAATTATCTGGCAACTATTGCATAGCTTTCGTTCAACCAACACAATCCTGAGACGCTCTGAACGTTTTTTCCATGTGTGTACTATGTGTTCTTCAAGCGTTTCTGTTTTTGTAACGAAAAAATGGCGGCATTGGATGCTGTTCTTTATTCAATGGTGGTAGCATTGCACAAGCCAATGTTTTGAAGTCCTGTGGATGGAACCCTCTGTGGAACACCATCAAGTGACTGAGGGAAGTTGACGTCACTCGAATATACTTTACAGGCCAAGCTACACGGCAGGCCACAAAGAAGGCCCGGCAGGCAAGGGGATAAGCCTAAAGCCGAAGACATGACTTTAGCAATATCTTCCAAGCTGGCGGCTATTGAAAAAAATGACTCTGAGGCTGTTAGGTGCCAATAGAAATTTGTTAAAATTGCTGTTGGGCTAGTTTGTTAAACATCTTAAATACAAAAGCGCAAAGGACAAGGACAACAGCGCAAAGGACAAGAAATTTGTTATTGACTAGTTGTTTTTACTTTAAATTCAATTATCTCAAAACAGTGTTTTTTAGTACATAGGTACCATTTTTTCCTTAACCATACATCATATAGGAATGGTTTCCTACCACCTACATGGGTGTTGACAAATACTGAACTAAAATTAAAAATATGCACCTAGCAGTTTTTGAGTTAAATTTTTTAATACACGAAAAAAACAAAAATTTTAGTACTAGAATATAAAAATTTAGAAAAAAACTTATTTTAAATTGGTTCAAGTAATTCTAGCTCAGTAGATAAAAGAATATTTCGAACAAAACGATATACTGTAAACGACTTAATTTTCGCGGGCTCAAATTTTCGCGAATCGGGCCAAAGCTGAAAATTTGAAATCATTCGCGGGTTCTAATTTTCGCGAATCGGGTGTAGCTTCCGTAGTGTTCATATATTGCCCGAATTCTTCGCGGGACGTACCTTTCGCGTTTGTAGGCGAATCGCGAAATTCGTGAAAATTGGAGTCCTCGCGAAAATTTGGTCGTTTACAGTATACATGACAGGAATACTCATAATAGTCACAAAGAAAACTGTTCCTCAACATGGCCTCAAATGCATGGGGAGTATAGGGCTTACCCTGTGCCCTTAAGGGGGCACTAAAGATGTTCTGAGATCGTCTTGACGAGACGGTGAGCTCTTTTTGAAACAGGAGACATGCGAATGAGAGCAGAACAGTGCTATCTGATAGCCGTGTTACACAAAATACAGTTTAGCGGTGTCATATATACATATCCAGGGGATAGTAAGCAAGCCCGCTCCGCTAGTATAGACTAGCAAACAAGGCAGATGAGACATATTGATGCCTATCTCTTAACACAGAAAGAAAAGGTAGTGAGCTATGGTGATGGCACACTGTCACGATTGTCAACCGGCGAAGACAAGAAGAAGACGAGCAGATGAACGAGGCGTGCTGTGTGACAAAGAAAGGAAGAAGAGGTGTGGAACGAGTATCAAGAGGGACGAGACAGCGCTGGTCCGGTGAACAGCACGGCGACTTCGGCTACGCTCCGCAGGAAACCTACCCGAGGCCCACTCCCGGGCGTCTTTCGTCAGAGCGGCAAGATCATGCTCTTCCTCAGGGAAGAGACCTGCAAGCGCACACGAGCAGGGACACGTTTATGCCGGGAGTGCTAGGGGCGGGAGCGTTGTTTTAGGGGTCTAGACTATACTGAACTGAATTTTTGCTTATGACCTTTCGCTTTGTTTATTTACGCAAATATACGTACATACGGTGGAATTGCGTATCCGGTTCGTCCTCTTTCTTTGATTTCGGGGTACATCTCGGTTGAACGTGTCAAAGTGGCGAGCCTAACAGGATTTATTTTTATCAAATTTTTGGTTTGGTCACGTCGACAGGGACTCCTAGGAATCTGTGAAACCGGACGTAGCAGTATGGAAAGGTTAGGTTATGTAAGGGAAGAATTGAAGAAATGGGTTGATGATGAAAAGGCTAGTGCACGAGAAGAAAGAGCAAGGCCAACACAGGAACTGGAGTTGGAAGGAGCACTGTTGGAAAAAGAACGAGACTTTCTACAACTGAGATTAGAGGTACAGGAAGGGCGGCATCTGGTCGCGAGGGTATCTGAGGCCATGGGGAAGGGGCGACGCCGGGTCAGGGGACACCAATTTAGTTTTCACAAAGTTCGTTCTCCAATTTAATGAAGACAGATATGATTTAGATGCGTATTTACAGCATTTAGAACGCACCGCGACATGTCTCGACAGGCCCCAGCAGACGTGGGCCACGACGTTGAGTCTTTGTTTGTCCGGGAAGCACTGACGGTAGTTGGCCGCTACTCAAGCAGACGTACTAGATGACGCGAAAGTCAAGCTTGCACTCATGCAAAGATTTAGGTACACCATAGAAGGCTACAGGGCAAAGTTCCGCGAATCTAAATCGGAAAACGGAGAAAGGAGGAGGCAGTGCGCCGCCCTGCTTGCAGGGTATTTCCGCAGGTCAATTGAGATCGCAGGAGTGGATCGGACATTCGAGGCCATCCGAGAGAAAGTATATTGCTGAGAGGTTCTTAATCGAATTTCTCTAGCATTTTGTCGGTAGTTCTACGAGAACGAGAATGCAAAACGTTAGATGATGCAGCATCCAAAGAGGATTTATATCTAGAGGCCCAGTTGCAAGAAGGGAGAGCAGGCCGAAGATAAAGAACTGCACCAAGAAGTTGAGTGCTGGGGAGACAGGCAAAGTGACGAGCGGTGCAAGCAGAAGACCCATCCGATGCTTCCTCTGCAATAAGGTTGGCCATAAGGCAAGAAAATTGCAAGCACCGGCCGCCTACGTTCAAAAAGCTGACGTGCTGGAAATGTGGACGACTCGGAAATCGAGCCGAGAATTGCGGGACGATACAAAACGATCGACCTCAAGCGTCCTG
>JAZHYW010004081.1:0-50926 GCA_037355805.1 Ixodes ricinus
ACCGGAGCCCGGTTTATCGCTCCACAAACCCTCTACCTCGTTGGTTGTAATAGTCGTAAAAGGCGCGTTCTATCTCTTCTTTTTCCTGGTAACTATACCACCATATTCTGTTTCTGCTATCTCATTGCGGCGCGCGTTCCTTTTCTCAAGGCCTAGGGCGCGCTTAGAGGGCGTGTCCCTAGCTATCAGCCTGCCAGCCCGCGCTCTCGCCAACGCTCCGCGATAACGTTCTCTATCAATTGGTTCAAGTTTTGCCTTCAAAGTACAGATGTCATCTTCGAATGCACTCGGCATTCTGCACTCTTCTTTTATCGGCGTTCGCAAGTTGTAACGCAGCAACGTTTCATTTCTTTTTTCTTCATTCTGAATTGCGCTCGCTCTTTCTAAAGCTTTTATCTTTATAGGCAACCTGCAATGCTGTTTGGTTTGGCGCCATCTAGCGACTGAAGCAAGAAATATTGGGTACCCCTGGGAATGGCGGCTGCATTGTTCAAACGTGAGCTTTCACTCTGGTGGCGCCGCTTAGCCTAGTGTCTGAAGCAAGAAATACTGGGTATCCCAGGAAGCCGTGATCGCGTAACATGCCAGTACAGCGGAAGCTACGGCCCTGGCGGGCCAATGGGAACGTGACTGCGTATCACCGGAGCGCGCCTCTACTCCGAAGACGTATCAGGCTTTTCGCTGCGTCATGCTCCAATATGTGTGCGTTGCGCTCGTGTACGTCGCGCATTTCGAAGCCTTCGGCACGCAATGTGGGGCTTATCAGTTCACCCTTTGCCAAGTTACAACGAGGCAGGATATAACCGTGGGCTCTCACTCTACAGGCGCCGCCTGGCTGTTGCCGGCTGGCTATTTCCTGCTTAAAAAGTTCCCATTTCGCCCCATACTCCAATTTTTGTCCATTCTCTACTTTTTCTATACAAGCCTGTACTTGGGCTCTAAAAACGTCGTCCTCTAAGAGTTTGGAGTTGAGTTTCAAAAACTCCCAGCTAAACACATTTTCTTTTCTTTGTTACCTTTAACGCAAGCAGATACCAGACAGTGATCACTGAAAGACACTGGGCGTACACTATACTCGTAACATAGGAAGCAGCTCCGACGAAACATACAATCTGTCCAAGCGGGCGTGACTTGCCCCTTGAAAGTGGGTGAACGGTACCTCCCGCCCATTTCTGAGGCATTCACCAACGTTGTCAATGCCATACTCATTAATTATGAAACTCAAACTCGCGGTGCTCGCATCACTTTAAGAAGTAGAACTGGTTTTGTCGTTCGAAGAACACACACAATTAAAATTCCCCATGAAAATGAGAAGCCGCTCGCAGTTGAAGTAATGCTGAATGCCATCAAAAAACGTTCGCCTTTGTTAGCTATAGTTGGAGTATACACAGAAATAACACGCCATTCTAAGGAAGAAAAAAAAATGAAAGACGTTTACAACACCCTGTAACGCCGAATGGGAGCGCAGCTCTTGAGGAGGAGGGAAAAGTACTGAGGGGAGGGTATACCTTTGCTCCCTCCTCACCTCCTCATCCTCCCTGCCACTCCCCCTCCCTCCTCTATCTCCTGCTCCCCTCGTACTCCTCCTCTCTCCCCTCCTTTCCCTCCTCACCCTCCCTCTCTCTTCCCCTTTTCCTCCCCTCTTTCCTCCTCCCCACCTCCTCCCCGCGCGTTGCATCATGAGAAATGTCCCATAATGCACCACGCGGTTACGCCGACGCCGACGCCGCTCAACCCGGAAACGGGCGCCTAAGAACTCCGCTCTAAAACTAAAATCACACAATACAAATCGTCCCGACGCACACGTAGTAACGGACTGGACTTTAGCTCCTATACTCTGTTTCACACTTAGCGTACAACGCTGTCAAAGCTACGGCGCGAGCATGAGGCTTAATCTCGTTGATCATTTGCACCCGCGTTCGCGCGAACGAAACCATATAGACAAAGCCATGCGCTCGCGCTAGTAGCTTCGACAGCGTTGCATATTAAGTATGAAACGGAGTATAAACAATTACGAATAAGCAAAAAACACCCCGCCGACGTCCCCACCGCATGGCTGACACAGATGTCGTATCGCGCCGTAAAAGGCCGTGCCATAACGTCCGTCTGCTCCACGCTCTCTACTTTAGTCTCCTGTACGGCGACAATGTCAAGGTCGTGCTCTGTCACAAGGCGGTTCTGTCTCCGCCTGGCTGCGAGCCCTCACACGTTTAATGTCGCAAAACGCAATGCCCTTTCTAACGTCACCATCGACTAGTAGAGGATGGCCATACGGCGCTTACCCTTGTCAGCTAGCGTCGTGCAGAGCGTTCCAGTCCAGCAGGTGGTCACGGAGCCTGCATGTCGCAGCGTTTAGGCGACGACGAACGCGGTTTGCTGGGGACGCGTATCCCCCGCCCGCTGCCAGTCGTCCATTGCTTCACAATCTGGCTGAGCCGCCGCTCCTGCGATGCCTCGCTGACCTCGTCATGGTGACGCTTTACCGCCGCCACGTCGAAGACCATCTCCGAGGGATGGCTGTCTTCACTTTGTGCAGGAACGGGGTCCACCACCTTGGCGGTGGCCCCGGTCGCCGACTCCGGCTGAGCAGCCGGAACAGAAGACGCACTTTTCGGGAGCCCGTCCGGCTCACGACCTTCCTTGGCGACAACGACGACTTCTTTCGGATCTTCGGCCTTGTCTTGCGTGGCCGCCGACGCCGCTGCTCGTTATGCTTCTTCCTCGTCCATGAGGAGCTCGTTCTGGTCTCCTCCGTCGGTGCCTCGCCCAACTGCCCGAGCGTACGACCGGGTGCAGTCGGCCTGCTCGTGCCCGAAGGCGCGGCACTCGCTGCACCTGGGGACGCGGCAGTCCTTCCGAATGTGCCCTGTTGTGCGGCGCCTGAGGCAGATTGGAGGTCGGCCGGGAACTACCACTAGGACCGTGCCACCGCCGAGGCGCAACTGGTGCGGGATGCGGTCGAGTGTGACATCCTCGCGCAGCACCAGGCGGACGAGTCGGGTTGTCGACTCGGCGTGCTCGAAGTCAGGGACCCTGCACTTCTCGCTCGTCACCTCCTTGACGACGCCAAACTCCTAAAAAAATCGTATGGCGTCTCTGCTAACGTCGAAAGACACCCAGTGCAGCTTTATCCGGAGCTCACGCCTTACTGGATCGATGACAAGACATGTCTTATCCTTGATGACGAGCTGCCCGCTTTGGAGAAGCTTCTTTTTGCCTCGTCCGTCCGCGTGTTGAGGAGCCATACGTGCGACATTTGGTACGCACCTACGGTTCCCACGTCCTGGATGACGCCGACGTCCTTCAGCGGCTGCCGAAAGTCCTCAATCCTGTAGGGTCGTCCGGCGATGTCGCAGTGCAGAATAAGTGCACGCTTCATCGCCTCTCCGGAGGGCAGCGAAGGAAAGACGATACGGGAATACTTGGTAGCAGCGATATGGCCGATAGCCGAGTCACCGCGGTCCGCGGGGGCCGTTATCACAGCTGTCATTCTTGCGTCCGTACTCGACGAGTGCCGGAAAAAGAATGACTTGGCCACAGATCCCATGGGTGTAATAGAAACCCATTGATGCGGTCACCTTCAAAGGGACCCCAAGCAGGTGGGGAGCGTGGAACCGTGACAACGTTATTCCTCGTGAAACATTCCCCAGACTGGCGGTTCGAAAACAATGACGAAAATCATGTCATCCGCATTTTCGTACCGCCAGCCGTGTGCCTGTTCACTCTAGTTCGAGGGTGGTTGGGCAAGTTTGCCGCTCGGGGGAGGGTCTGGGACGCCTGAAGTACGACGGTTTGCGCAGGCCTCCTTTCCTGGGTGGGGCCCCGTTGATGTCACGTGATTTCAAACGCAAATTGAAAAAACAAATCACCGCGCCTGGGACATAAAGGCCCCGCTCGCACCTGTAACTCGCAGAACTCGCATGATACACATCTGGCAGCACATCGTTTCTGTTGTATCGTACGCCCTTAATCGCAACCCTCAAGCCAAGCGAATATTCGCTACGATTCCCGAATCATGGCGATGAACAAGTTTCGTCTTGCCCTGCTACAACTGGCGGTGACGCCCAACATTTCGAAAAACCTCGAAAGAGCCTGTGAGCGAATCAAAGAGGCGGCGTCTGCGGGAGCGAAGATGGTCTGCCTTCCAGAATGCTTCAGCTTCCCGTACGAGCCGAAGTACATCGCAAAGTACGCCGAGCCGATTCCCGGAAGGTCCAGCGAGATGCTGTCACGCTGGGCCAGTGACAACCAGGTCTACCTCATCGGCGGAACATTGTCGGAGAGGGAGGACGACAAGCTCTACACCACCTGCTTGGCCTACGGACCGGACGGTTCGCTGCTGGCCAAGCACCGCAAGGTACACCTCTACGCGACCGACGTCCCCAGCAAATTCACCTTCAGCGAGGCGGGCTTGTTAACACCGGGCGACAAAGTGACCACCTTTGACACCCCGTTCTGCAAAGTGGGCGTCGGCGTATGCTTCGACATCGCGTTCCCGTCCTTTGCCGAGCTGTACGAGCGGCTCGGCTGCAAGTTGCTGGTGTATCCGGGAGCGTTCAACATGTACACCGGTCCGCTGTACTGGGAGCTTACGTCGAGGGGTAGGGCGGCCGACAACCAGGTCTACGTGGCGTGCGTGTCGCCCTCGAGGGACGAAACGGCCTACTACGTCCTCTGGGGACACAGCATGCTGGTAGATCCCACTGGCAAGGTGGTCCGGTCGGCTGGGGTCGATGAAGAGATCGTGCTTGCTGATGTCGATATAGACTATCTGGATACGGTGAGGCACCAGCTGCCCCTCGCCAAACAAAGGAGGAACGACCTGTACGAAGCACTCGTCCCCAGGAACATGGAAACTAACGTGGTGCCTTAGAACGGAGTGTATGTCGACGGTGCAGTAGTCTCTGCCATCTACCCTGCGGGTAGAAATCTGGAGAAGTGATTGTAGGGTGTTTTATGTGTGCGAGCATAAAAATATTCTTTGCGGGTGTTACTTTGTTTTAGTTGCCTGTGGGTTCGTAAACGTTATTTAGTTCACTAAGTATTTTTCATGTGCGTGTTTATTTTATTGTCGCTTCTTTAAGTAATGCCACAGTTCTGTTACCCAAGAAATGCTATTTGGTGAAAGTTGAGTCAATAAATAAAGTGTAACTGTTGGAGTACCGGTATGATGGCTACAAGGGGAAGTGTAATGGGCGCCGCATGCGCGCAATGATAAAGATGGGCGCGAGGCGCGATCAGCATTCTTACAGAGCCAAGCATTGTAAAGAGACACCCTGTCAAACCATGGGTTGTATGGTAATTCAATGGTGGATGCCTCAGGTGAGGATCAGTCGCAAGCGCGCACGCGCCGCGTTTTCACGTTGCAAGGAGGAAAGCAGGCAGAGAGACGGGGACTCTCGCAGACGACCAACACGTTCGTCATCTCCTCGCAGCCCGTATTGTAAACGCGGCCCATACACCACGTGACCACAATCAAGCAGTTGGAAACTCTTTGTAATGTAGGCTTTCTAAATAGTTTGGGAACCGCTGAGCCAGCCTGCTGGCTGCAACCGCTGAGCCGCCCCCGGCGTTCCCAGAAATTTCTATCGCGGAATCTTCGACTGTGGAATGGACCCCATAAGGAATGACGTCACAACATGGAGCTCCAATCCAGACAAACCGTTGCTAGGGCCGTTGCTATGGACAAATGCATGGCGGCTCGACGTAAGGTTGGAAACTGTTGATAAAGAAGTAAACATTTTTGTAATCAATGTGCCTTCTCAATATCTCATCATGAAGACTTTTTCTATCGTCTGAGTGCCGTAAAGCGATGACAAAATCCCGTAATAAAGTTTAACAGCCGGTATTGCTTTGCTATCAGACGACATAAAAGCTTCGCGGGTTCAGTAATTCTTTCTGAGGGAATACACGACCGCGTTGTGTTTGGTTTGTGACGATCGGCGAAACTTCTATTCTCGGGGTCAACTTTCTGTGGGATTTCGGAAGCGAGGAGTGCCCGTGCACAGCTTTGATCGACGCTCAGATGTGACGCGAGCGCGCGAGCGCCTTATTTGAGAAGGAAGAAAACACTGCGAAGCCGATTCAGGTACGACGACTACGACATGAAGTGTATCAAGGTCGAAGTGCAGGCCAGCCTACGCTTCAGGGATTTCTGACAGCACAGTTGCTTCAGTGCACATCTGTGGGATTAAACGAACTCTCCGTAACAGACATATGTTGTCGCAGATGGGAACGGATCGACAAGCTCGAAACAAAAAATAAAGATTTAATCGGCGAACCTGTGCCTAGAAACAAAAGAAAGGATGAGCGTCGACGGCGACAGGAGCGAGCAACAATGCGTCGGCGCAACGAGGTAGAGGGGCTTAGGGCGATAAACCGGGGTTCCGGTCTGCACTCGAAAGTGACTCACAGGCCGCTGTCATTGTACGCAAAAGTGACTACTCGTCACATGACCAAATCGAATACGTGACATCACAGAAAAGATGGCAGCGCCCAGGCAGCGGCTGGCCCCAGCTGGGCCGGAGCATCGGACGGAGCTTGTCAGATGCGTTGTTCGTTGTCGTTGTTCTGAGCGAGTTGATTTCAGATGCGGGAGCCGTCACATGAAGCTGGTCGAAATCGACATCAGTGTTCAGCGTGGTCTCTTACGTAGGTATAACTAGCGGTGTCGCGAACTTTTGTCGAACCGGATTTTTAGGTCAAACTTTCGGGCTTCGACTGGCTCGAACCGGTTCGACGAACCTTCGAACTTTTCACCAGATTCGACCGGTTCGACTTTGTGGACAGTGTTGCCAGACCTTGATATGAGCATGTCTAGGTTTGGAGAATTTTTTTTATGCAAAGGGTTATTTTGTTTTATGAACAGTTGCAATTAAAAGAAAACAATTCTAGTCACTGAAAAAGTTATAACTTAATTTTTTACGCTGTATTAACCGAAGTAACCAATCAGCGCTGTTCTTAATTCATCTCTTAGCCATAGCCATCCAATCCGAAGCCAACTGGCCAACCTGTCGCGCATGCGCACACGAGTCGGACCTCAATACAAGGTTCGTCGAACTTTCCACTAAAAGTTCGAAAAAGTCGAACCTGGTCGAACTCGAGTCTCGGCAGGTTCGCGACACCCCTAGGTATAACGTGGAAATACGAAGGAACGGTATGCATTTCGCGGGTGATCGACGGGGAAACTGCTGATACTACCACGAAAGAGACAATTGGCCCTGCGTTGCTCGGGGACCTCGGGTTGATTCAGATATTGCAAGGATAAATTTTAACGCGACGTTTTTGTGCTCTTGTTGACCATCGGAACCTTTGAGGTCTGCACTGAAGCGTGCGTTATGTATTTGAATGCACAGTTAAGCTACGGAAATTGCGTGAGTCTTGCTTGTCAGTGCGCAGTCGTGGTGCCGCTTCGTTCAAATGACCGAAGGCTCACTTTGTGCAGCGCACCGGAGAACTGGTAGTTGCCGTGCCGTGCTAGATGATGCTGCGCTGCTTTCTAAATTGTTCCGGCGTAGGCGTGCACTTTCACGGAGCACAAGTTTGCGGCGCACCAAAGACCTGTTTTCAAGCCAGTAAGCAAGTTTCTGTGCCATGCTAGGTGATGCTGTGCTGCTTCATAAATTGTCCTGTCGTAGACGTGCACTCAGAGCACAGGTGTTGCAGTTGGTATTGAATTCGCTGGTATGCCGCACGTTTCGTCGACACATACGTTTTATCAACACTCGTTACGCGAATTGCAAGCTGTATGGACATTTCATCGCGCGTGTATCACTGGGGCGCGTGTGACGTACCCAGCTCACCCGTTAACACCGCATCGCAGCGATAGCCTGCAGCGGCTCATTACCAGAAAAGTGATCCCACATCCATTGCAGTTCAGTTCGTCCACGGCAGTCGTCGGAACCCCGAAGGAGCTGACTTGTTCGGACATAATGCCATTACAGCAATGCAGCTTCTTTACTGGTCAGGATAGACTCTCTTGTGTCAGTTTTGTTATATTGTAACGGATGCTTGGTCCAGTCCTTGTATCAATCTTTACTATTCTGGAAAGTGTCAGGCCATGCTCGGCTGTCATCGCATGTTCTGGTGAAGGTGCTGGGTATTTTACCCTTAGCCCTTCACTTTGTGTGCACCCTGGCGGCTCCTCAGCCGAGTTGCCCGACAACAGTACAAGTGTGGCGGGCTGTACCGCGTCTTACACCCCCGGCGAGCCGCTTGAACCGAGTCCAATCCCGAGCCCGGCAGAAAAGACCGCAAGACGAGCGAGTCCCACAAGAGCGAACCCCGCAAATAGACCACGAAGAACACTAAATCTGAATCAGTTGCTGCTACCAGGAATAACCACCGGAATTATGTCTCCTGTCAGAAAAACTGAAGCGCATTAAGCTAACGATGACAAACCCGTAGCAGCAAACCGCGTCCGCTCCCAACATTGTTTGCATGCCTGTCGCACCTCGCACTCTGTCGCCCTATCACGGCAACGTGTATGAAGACGTCGAGGACTGGATTGAACAATATTACCATGCCGCCCGCCACAATGGGTGGACAGACGACCAGCACCAGCAGAACTTATTCTTATCGTGGAAGAAACTGCCAGGCACTGGTTTGAGAACAACGAATCCCTCTCAGCGTTATAGGAAGTTTGCAAGATCGAGCTGAAGTGCATGTTCGTCAGCCATCACCGACGAGGAAGGACCGAATACCTAATTCGGTCCAAGACACGGCCCCAACGAGAGCATCACCGCCTTTCTTGGAGGATGTTTTGCACCTGATCAAGCGCTCGCGCCGACCCTCGAGCTACAGAAGACAAGAAGCTGAGAATCCTCATGTCCCTCATGTGAGGGACAACATCTTCGGCAGTCTTGCCCGCAACCCTCCGACAACAGTCGAAGGGTTCATCACCAAGGCTTGCAACATTGAACGTGCACTGCACGCCCGAGCCCGTCACTATCAACAACTCCTCAGCGTCTCGACACTAGATTTGTCCAGCTGCAATTTCGACGCCAGCCTCCCAGGCATCTGCGACATTATACGCAATGTTGTCCGGGAGAAGATCAGGAAGCTGCTTCCTGTGACCAGTTGCCCGGCTTTTATTGGGATTGCCAAGATTGTTCGGGAAGAAGTTCAACAGGCATTTCAGCCGGAGACTTCCGCGAGCGAAGCGGCATCTGACGAACCGAAAGTGACTTACGCCGCAATGGCACAACGACCGCCACCGGCTGCCCATTAGTATGAGAATTCAATGGGACACCCCAACGCCGCAGTGTTCCCGACGTCTGAAAGAACCAGTGTAGGTCCGCACTGAACAATGTACACCGAGAGAAACGGAGGTGTTGCGAAAGGCTGACCGACGACCACTCCGCTACCGCTACTTGAGGCCGACCATGTCTACACCGGGGGATGCCCGTACTGAATGAATGGGCCTGCGAGGGTTTGTACCAAACGACCCTTTCTTTCTTTCTTTCTTTCTTTCTTTCTTTCTTTCTTTCTTTCTTTCTTTCTTTCTTTCTTTCTTTCTTTCTTTCTTTCTTTATTGATTTTGCAGGCTATGGCCGGCAATGCGGAAGAAAAAAAGGCATTTCTGCCTGACGAGCAATCTCCTCCCGCTACAGCTGCACAGCCATTGTTCGATAAGAGGCAACAACCAAACACTACAGCTGCCAAAAAACACGCAACCTAGAAACATTCGAACAAAAACCAGGTACCCGCAACAGCTTCAGCACAACCCAGGCAGCAAAAACCCACACAGTCATACACAACAACACAGCACGTATGGATGCCCTCCAAAACAAGAAATAAAATGTAAAACAATAAAAGCTAGTCACAATGCCGCGTACACACCAATACGAAAAGAACGTTAAACAAAATTAACGTCACGCCAAACCAGTAAACACACCAGTTATCCTCAAAGGTGATACCATCACAAATCAGATGGCGCCCGACAAATTAGGCACCTGCAACAACTGCAGCACAATTCAGTCATCAAACACTCACACAGCCATAGGCAACAACGCCGCCAACATGTCCCCCCCCCCCTTTTTCCAAAAAAAAAAAAAGAACATCAATAGAAAAGAAGAGAACTCCACGCAAACCAGAAAACTCACTACCCACTAAAAGCAATACCGTTACACATCAGAAAACGCTTGACGTCAGTTTTGAATTCTACAATTCTTTTTCAAATAATTGCATTTTGCTCCCAATGTATTGCGAAGACCGGTTATCTGGTAGTCGAATTTCTGTTTTCCATTGTCAGTCCTGATTCGAGGCATCTGCTATTTGGTGGGCTGGAGGGAGTAACCGCGATCGTCCAGAGTTTCATTAAATTTAATATAGAGATTATTTTTGTGTAGGAATTGCATTAGTTTAAAATAATAAACCTGGTCTGCTTTTAGCATATTATGTAAGGTGTAATGTTTCTTGCAGTCAAAGTCCTGCAGGTTTCAGAGTAATTAGCATACATACGTAAAACCCTATTTTGTACCCCTCAAAGCTGATTATAGTTTCCAATGGCTGTAGTACCCCATAGGAAAACGCCATATGAAAGATAAGTATAGAACAGTGAATGATAAAGGCAGTTTTTTAGCCAGAGCGGTAGTAAATTGCCTAACATTAAAATGCCTAACATCTGTATTCCATGTTAGTTCTTCGTTAAACCAAACCCCAACGAATTTTGTTCTGTTACCTGTTCTAAGATTACATTGCTAAAGTTAATATTGACGGCGTCGTTTTCACGTTTATTGATAGGCCGAAATATTACATATTTTGTTTGAGACTTGTTCAGTTGCAAGTTTATTTGATATTAGCCAATGGGACAAATTCACCAAGTATCTGTTTGCTATGTCTTCGAGATGTTGTTTAGTCTTTCCAGTAAAGAAAACGTTCGTGTCATCTGCATAAATATCAACACCTCCGTTCACCAGAAACATTGTTGCGTAACGTGAGTTATTTATATTAACAAGACAAAATGGCCGCATCTATCCAGTCCGTTTGTTCCCGAAAATTGTGTTTACGTGCGAAGCGGTTTACTCCTAAAAACAGAGGTCATATTAACGAGACATCACTGTACCGCTTTCGTTTTCATATCATGTTGCCCAGATTAGTGTCATGGTCCGTATAAATATGGATATAATATCTCGTTTAATTGGCACGCCGTTTCCTAAATGCTGTGTTCGTCGTTTGTTCACATTCAAGATTGGTAAGATGAAGTTGAGTTTTGTACTGCAGCGTTGAATTCGACGACGTCATCTAATGCGGCATAAATCAGAAGAGTGCGAAAACGTATTATTCGTATCTTGTACGACACACAGGACGTTTGTTTCTAATTCGAGGCAGATTGATTAAAAATATGTCTTGAAATGTACAGTAATCCGGTATTTGCAGGTTAGTTATACGACCAAGCGGACAAAATAGTTGGCTGATCTTCACAATAAGTCGAACAATTAACTAAGATTTGTTGAGCAACTTTTTAAAAGTTAAGAAAAACAGGGTTTTAATTAGAAACTTGCTGAGCCTTACCTAAAACCATTAAATCAGTCAATTGTAAAACAACTTGAAGCACGTGGGAAGTGTGGTGATTAGTTGTTTTAGTTGGGGCTCAGAAGGTTTCTAATTGGAACCATACGTTTATTTCTTGTTTATAATTAAGTAGTGAATTAACAAACTTTAGTTAATTATTTGACCTCTTGTGACTATTATCACCCTATATTATGTCCCCTTTGCTGTATAGATCACCTGCGCAAACCAAATTATTGTACCTTTTACGGCTTTTTTTTTATCAATCTGTTCGAATTGAAACTCGAACAGCCCGTATATTCTGATAGAAGACTGCTTTTACGAGTATTATAAACACCAAGGAAACTCTCATCACGAGGCCTGTTAAAAGAAACATCGATCCCGTAAGTCTAGCATCACTGCTCCAAGCGAACCGTTGCTAGGGGCGTTGATATGGACTAATACATGGAATTAGATTTCGCTCCGAAAGACCGATCGGTCAAAAATCGGACGTGTGATTTAAACGCCTAAAAATAATTGAAAACAAAACAGTCCACAGACGAGTACAAAGTATTTATTTTTATCAGCTAAAAAATAATAGATATAGGTGCCTATGTCTCACACTCAGCAACTGGAGTTTGCCGAAAATCGACTGCTTCTGAAGCATTTGCGGCGGCAACTTCCGGTCCTCAAGACGTCTCGGGATGTCTGCAGCTAGACGACGAACGCATGCAGAACGACTGAAGTATGTCGTCTGCAACAATTTGCATCGTATGCATACAGTGGCTTAAAGGGGTAGTATAACGACGAAACCGGAGAAGCGGCACAGGTCGGAAGACAGCACGGAGTGCACTGGCGCTTTGCACAAGTCGTCCGGCTATGGCTCCGGCAGCACGCTTTATCGTTAGCTACAGCCAGCCTGGCCGATTCGCAGGTACCGCTCAGTTTGCTAGTTTCGTTTTATGCCACACTTCGACGACAAATCATGCCGTCGTGAGTTTGCTGAAACAAATGACTGTTTTTGAGGTATTTATCTTGCAATGAAGCGTATTCGGTGCCTCTATCTGCCAGTCGATCGAGGAACCCTAACGAGCTGCGGATTTAAGCTACACCTACACAGTCTTCAAGGGCGGCCGTTCCCGTGCATGGTGGAGCTAACGCAGTGCTACCACCTTTAAGCCACTGTAGTATGCATATGGTTCAATGTTGATCATGGATTTCAATTGGAACATATGACTGGTTTAAGAAAACTCTCCAGGTTTATGAAAAAAACTCACTGAATTTGCTTGCGACACGGGATACTGTTTGACAAAAATCCTCACACGTGTGGTTATCTGCTAAAAATACGTCGAAACAAGCATTTTTATACACGATATCAAAGCAGCGTCAGGCTCTCGTTTTGACCTTGTAATTGACGTGTATTGTAATGAAGGAGCAATTAATTTGACGCTGAGCATGAGCAACTCGAAACCCTAGATTTCGTTTGCAGGCTCTTTTAGAGCTCAACTCGGAGGTAGTGAAATATTAACAATAACGTAAAGTCGGAGGCCCTGCATTTTCTAGGTCCCGTTGGTAAATTTCATCATGTGTTTTTGAACCTACCGTTCGCGGCTTCGTTTTTTGGTCGCCAGACGCTGTGAACATTTTGTTTGCACGAGAAGGCTGCAGAGCGAACCTGCCGCCACAGCTTCTGTGTCTCTAGCCACTGGGCGCCGTCGATTTCGCTTGTGTCGCCAATACCGGTCTGTTTGTCGACTGCACATTGGTTTATGAGCTCGCTCCAGCCTCCCGGGTCAGGTCACTGCACGCCAGAAAGCACTAAGATCTTTGATCTTCTGTGTGTTAACTTTAGGCACTCTAGCTTATGTATGAATAGCATAGGTGTCACCCTCTAAACTGACTGTTCGTAGACTTTCACGTGGATTGCGTGATTTTAAGAGGCTGGCAGGGCACTTGAACTTATTCAACGAAGCCTAAAGTGCTCACTCCCTGACTTAAAGAAAACCTCGTATTTAACATGTGTTAGGCCGATTTTTGAATATGCCTCAATGCCGTCTGGGACCCAACAAAAAACCTTAAGAGACAAGCTTGAAAAAATACAAAATCGAGCTTCTAGGTTTGTTCTGGGACAGTACAGGCGGAGAGACAGTTGTACTCAAATGAAGATTGAACTGGAATTGGGAACCTCTGGCAGCCCGCTTGTAAAACATTGCGTTTAGAGTTTTTGTTTTTGATATTTAAAAATAAAACTGGAATAACCATGTGAAACTTATTTATAAGAACCATGTTACATTTCTAAACGGAACTATCATGCTTTCAAAATTCGAGAGTACCACGCCAGGACGAACATGCATGCCAACTCGTTTTTTGTCAAAACGATACAACAGTAGGAATGGGCTCTCGGAGCTGGAAGTGTGCAGTCGAAATGAAGATTTGTTTTTGTTTTTCAGCACTGTAGCGCCCTCGGGCACTGCGGCGTAATCTCTGAATAAAGAATATAGAAAGCACCAAGGGGCTAGCGGTGAGCAAGATAATCTCGATAATTACTACATTGTAACGAAATATAAGAGCAAGGACCACCTAAGAGCAAGTCACAAACCAGTGTGGGGTTTGTGAGCTTGCTCACAAACCCACACTGGTTTAGTAGACGATCGAACATGCGGTATAGGCCATAGGAAATGCACGGCGGACGTGTTTGGTATATATTTATATTCTAATGCCTACGACTTCAGCTCTCGAAAACAATAAAAGTATTCAAAACGTCTTCCAAAGCTACGTTCGCGTGCCCAACTTCAGATATACACGATGGAAATTGAAATATGCAAGGCGTGCCAACTGTGTCGATACTTAGGGCACACACCCTGTATGTACAGTACTTGAGTCACAACTAGTGCCAGTAAGCTTGTGTAAAGTTATAAACATTCCAACCTGCTCTTATCGCGTGGCCCGTTTAAAGTCCAAGGTAGGGGCTGAATAAAGACTGACAAGGTCGTGAACGGTATCGGGTTGGAATGTTCATGATCTTGCAGAGGTGTACTGGTCTTAGGCTGGCCGAAGATATACTCGCACAGACCGTCACTGATTGAGAAGCTTCTTTGTCCCGGGAAAATCGCGAGGATAAATGGGGACTATTTCTTTCAGTACAAGGAAGAAGCACGCCTCAGACACTATTTGCAGGTTGTCTTTTGTGTGCGGTAATAGAAGTGCGACCGAGACTTAAAACCCGAATGTACGGAGCAAAAACACATCGAGGATACCCTATTCCGACACGAAGAACACGTGTAACCAGAAAAGGCAACAAAACAATACAAAAACATTTTGTTTTTGTAGAACGCTCTAGGTCAAATTTTGTGCAGGCAAAAGATATAAAACACAGGCTCTCACAAACAAAAAACAAATCACATCGCAACAATTATAGTTGGGATAAGTGGAGAAGAAAACCCAACCAAAGGGCCTCATTGTTTTCATTCGAAGAGTTAATTATTGTGCTGATGCACTTTCGTGTAGGCACACCTGACAAACTGGGTCACTGAAAAATATTCCACAAGCACATGTGGGTAAAGCCGCTCGGCCTAGTTCCTCTGGCTCGCCTGGCAACCATGCAAGACATGCGAATATCCAAGAGCCGCGGTTCACTGCTAATGCATCATACAAAAGACAGCCTGTAGAACCTGTCTGACGTGTTTTTTTTCGTTGTACGCCGCTCATGTCTCATTGCCCTAGCAATAAATAAACTTGCCTGGATTATTCTGAAAAAGACGGGGATCACGAGAATCGTTAGTGCGTGCATTATGCGCGCGTCGTGGTTCGTTATATTGGTTACGGGAGCTTTTTGATGCGCTGCACATACGACACACACTTAGGTACTCCAAGGAGTACGCTTAGGTACTTCTTATAATTAAGTCAAGTTTAAATTAATTTTCCAGCCATAAACATATTATATGTCAAAAATAACTCAGGTATACTTCTTCACGCCGATGTCCATAACTTAGATGAAAGCTCCCTTTTCTTCATCAATTCTGGAGAGAATACCTTCATTCACGACATATGTTTTTACGCTGAATAAAAGTTAGCTGAAAAGCCTATCTTGTAGAAACAAAATTTATATCATAAAGCATGATTATGCAGACTTTTAGATACATCGAATACTCTACTCAAAGTACTGCATTTCAATTATATTTGGTAGTAATTTGAGTATCTTGCAAATACATTTGATCGAAAGTTTGCTACTGTATCTTAATTACATTTCTTATTATCTTGTAGTTGTTATATCAAATACATTTTCCAATCCTTGAAAAAATAGTAGCGGGAATTTTTACGAGGTTCACTCAAGCGCAAAGTCGAACCGATTGAAAACTTCAAGTGTAAAATATTTAACATTGAAAAGGAAACAAGCTACAACCAAAGATGCAGACTCGAAATGACAATAAAAGAAGAAAGCGCTGTCCAAACCATCCGCAAAACATGGGACAACAGGTCCAGGAGAATTCCTGCAGGAAAGGAGTGACCTCCACGGTCACGTGAACGTCGACGTTTTGCTGTTCCCGCTTTGTGGGTCCAAATTTAAAGTGTTCAACTTTTTCGGCCCCGGAGAGACCCAGATAGCCGTCGCGCCTCTCCTCGCAAACCTTCGGCTGCATGGGGTAGGGCAAGGTGCGCTAATTGCTTTTCAAGAACCCAACAAGGGCGAAGGGATGCTTAGAAGCGGTTGTTTCTGTTGTATTCTCTCCTCAAGCCACTTGAAAATCCCACAAAGGTGCTTTTTCTCCCACTCCGCTCGAATCTGCGTTTTTCCCTTTCCCCTCTCGACCTTTCTGCCTTCGGCGTCCCAGCACGATTCTCGTCCAGCACTCCCGCGCGCTTCTGGGCTGGAATGGCAGGAAGGAGTAGAAAAAAAAAGCGGATCCGCCTCTGGTTCTGCGGGCCCGTTTGCGGCTTGGTTTGGACCGCCCTTAAGTGGACCGAACTAAGAAGAGGACACCACAAAAAAGATGTTTTATTTGTTTATTTATTTGCTCATTTAGTTGCTTTATGTTTGTCCCCACTAAGGCAGGCATGTCAGTAACTTTCAGGAACTTCCGTTACGGGAATCACGATAGGCCATCCCTTTCATGAGGACAGCTGTTGCAACGCCAAGACAGGAAACAAGCTACAGAGCAGGATGAGCTCTCAAAATGCAAACAGGAGTTTTCTCAAAGTTATCCGTGTTTTGGACGGACTCCTAGGGCTTAGTACATATAACAGAATAATAATAGCTCGGCAACAGCTAGGAGCATGATGCTAGCGCTTTCAGTGTCCCTTTCCACTTTTCTTTTGGAGATTAGCACGCCTGAATGCAGCGTTCGGGGCGCCCTCCTTGAAGAAGTTTCGGCAAGTTGCCATGCGGACGTAAACCATACCCGTGAGACCTCCTATAATAAAAATGTTAATTCGAATTTTTTTTTCTTAATAGGGGTGAGGGTTAGACCCGTTCTTTTTCCACCATGCATTTTTATCAGGACCTACGGCACATGAGGATTAGGGAATAATTGTCACAGCAAGTTGAATAATTAACTAAAATTTTTAATTAGCTTTTAATTGCGGTTTTGAGGCTTATGTTGAAATTGTGTATTGACGGCAATATAATTTAATTTATTTGTCCTTAATGCCCGTTGGGGCATTACATGAGGGAGGGGATGTGACCGAACATGATGCAATAATTTGAACAGGAAAAACAAAGTAAAACAAAGTAGAAACAATACTAATAAAAAACCGCATAAAGTGACATACCGGTAGGACAGGAATGGTTAGCAGAAATGTAAAGTGACTGACTGGCGGAAAATGGATGGTTCTGAAATAAGTACCATTTCCAAGTGATGGTTATACCTTGTGGATGAGGTATCAAAGGCTACTGTTTTGTCTGTTATACGTTTGATGCAGCGACTGTAATTGAGACGAGGAAAAAGAAGTGTGTCATATGGACTTGTGTTTTTGTGGCAAAAATGTATGTACGAGACAGTCGAGAAGTTAGTTGGCGGTCAGATAGGGAATGACCTAGATAGACGCAAGTTTCAACGACAGAACGCGAGGCAATATCTTAAACATAGCATGACTTGCCTATGTAGAGCTTGTCGAGCCAGAGGACTTTTTTTTGGACAAAGTGAAGTAGCTTAATGTTTGGTGCTAGTCTAGCCGCAGCCGAGAAATGTTCACGAATTCCAGCAGATAGTTTTTCTAATTTTCGTCCGCATGCTAAAATTGATTCATTATATCTAAGCCGACTAAGTTGAACAATGATGGGAGTGAATTTTACCCAAAACATACCTGCCCAAACGATGCGCCCGCTTTGTGTTTTTCGTGGAAAGGTCAAAGTTTAAATTCTGGGAACAAAAATATACCAACCTTATTTCCTGTCGCATCCAAGTTTCGTCAGAGGAATCCTCAATTCCCATGAAGAGCCAATTATTTTTACGTAATCGATTGTTTGTGTCTTCACTCGATGCTTGAAGGGCTGCAATCTCACTCGAAAATACCCGTGTATTCGGTGTTAGCTCCGAATTCTGTGGTCCTGGCTAGGGTACCCTAAATGAACTACTTTTTTTTAGAGTATCGGCACTCTGTTCCCCGATATTGTTGTGGGCGCAGCCATATTTGTGCTTAGTGCAGAGCAGACACAACTGCCGATCGTCGTAATTCAAAAGTGCGACTTCCTCAGCACTAAATTCGGTGTTAGGAATCTCGTGGTGACCTTGATTTGCTCTGTTGCCAACTGTTGAATCATTTGTGGGGGACGAAAGAGCGTTTCGTGTGATTTCAGATAAATCGTCAGATAACTGGCAACAATGATTTTAAGCTCACAAGATGGATAAATGTCGTTACTCTGAAGCGTAGCTTATTTAGTGACACTGGTCCTCGCGTGTAACTTTTCCGGGCAGTGAGAGTGGTCTGAAGTTCTTTTATAGCATTATCTGTCATCGTTTGGCGTTTTTTACAGACTTTATTTCTGCTAGGATATTTATTTGACCTAATTTAATTCGCTGCACAATAGCACGAACGTTTTTTTATGTCAATAACGGAACCCGGATTCGATTCAACGTCACCGGACAACGTAAGAAGAATTAACGATGAAAGAACATGGGCTCAAACTTCGCGACGGAGATTCAGACAAAGGCGATTTTTAAAGTCATAGGGGCATGACACCGCAATTAAATGTTTCACTGCTTCTATAGGAAGTGGAAAAACTGAGGTATTGGACCTGTAGCAGAAGCATGGGTGAATTCATTGTGTCGTTCGCGATGTCTTGTCCCGCTGTGTATGCGTGAACTGGGCGCTTATATAGCGCGCGCACAGTCTCGGTAGCACAGTGTTGTGGATTCAGGTTGCCAGCCATGGTTAGTGACTGGCTCCACTTTCGGTCAATCCTGCGTTGAGGTGAGCGCTTGAGCTTGGTGGCTCCCTCGTAGTTCCGGTAGTTTCAGATGCTCGTAGTTAGGGCCGAATTCAGTCAGGCCGAAGGAAAGCAAATGCTTCTGTGGCAGAAGTATGGGTGAAATCATTGTACCATTTGCGATATCCTGTCCTTACCACTATTAAAGGCCAGATTTTTTTTAATTGCGAAAACGTAATCGTTTTAGGAATATTGATAAATAACTTTTTTGCGTTTTTCGCCCGATGTAAATTACGTTAAAAAAGCTGAGTGGCTGAATGGATGCTAACGGCTGTTCCCCGAGCTTCTGCAAAGATCTCCGGTGCAGGTCACAAAAGATAGACGTCCAAGAAACCTTCATCAGTCTGCCCACAGGAAAGGAGACGGAAGGTTCTAGACTGTTTTGATACCTAGAGAATGTCAGGCGGAATTTTTACAATTCACAAACAAGCCTGTTTGTGTAGAACCGGCGAAGTATAACTTTTCTTGCTGCCACCTACTTTGTTTGCTCTGGAAAAATCGAAATATATTGAGTTCTTTACCGCCGCTACCTCCACGTCCGTTTCGGAATTTCACGTCCCTTGTTTGGCTCCACACTTTTACGATTTGAAGTCGAGCTTTCTTCACATTCAATGTAAAATCGTTCGAGCCTATGGCGATCCTGCGAGCATTGTAGCATCCGACGGGTTGGTAAGGAACGATAAAGTAATTCCGGTTCGGGTCTTTGGAAGCTCCCTCTTTCAATACCTACACGTTTGTCTGACTCAAACTCTGGTCAGCCAGTACAAAAACGGAAAGCCGTTTACAACTCCCTGTACGACGAATTAGAGCGCAGCTCTTGAGGAGGAGGAGGGAAGGAGTACTGAGGGGGGGGGAGGGTCATGTAACCTCGGGGAAGGAGGGGGGGGGTCACGTGACCTCGGGGAAGGAGGGGGGTCACGTGACCTCGGGTGGTCACCTGACCTCGGGGAGGGGGTGTCACGTGACCTCGGGGGTTACGTGATCACCGCCTCCCCGAGGTCACCGAAGGCACCCGAGGTCCTCCCGAAGAAACCCGAGGTCCTCCCGAGGTCCTCGGGGGGGGAGGGAGGAGGGGCTCGTGGTTACGCCGACGCCAACGCCGCTCAAGCCAGACACGGGCGCCTAAGAGCTGCGCTCCAAAAGCTATGCCTATCTTTCCTATCTTGATATCCTGCTTAACGCAAACCACGTTAGCAGAGGTCAATCTCTTTCCGCTACGCTCCACGAAAACGACCCAGTGAATACAACGAAAAAGATGGAAATTCCGTTAGATGCCAAGGGTCTCGCTACTCGCTTCAAGCTTACCGAGGGATCTACACTTTGGGATCTGTTCTGTCCAATATTCAGCGACATTTACCATCAAGAAAAGCTTCTATTTAACGGCGTGGATATCCGCATCGTGCTACGACAAAATACGGAAGATTTAAGACTCTTGAATGCTTCAACGATTTAACAAAAGCAATTCCTGTTAAGAGATTTTTCTGGAACGGCCTCTGCAGCCGTGTCCAGCGTGTGGTGTTTTCCGTCAACGTAATCGGGATAATCTGCGTCACAGCCGCTTCGTCCGATGCCCCCAACGCGGTTACGTATGCGGCTAAGTCGTGAGGAAATCATGCACCGAATTTACATCGGAGTATCCCGAGTAAGTCGGTGTGGGAACACTCAAACGCGGGCGGGGAACAGACGTATGCACGGTGTTCGTGGGCTGTCCACATCTGCCGCGAAAACATCTCGAACATCGCGGTCATGGCGCGCATTAGTTCGGCGACGTCTACCGCGTCTGCCGCCGGAGCCGGGGCCAATGTGTGCGTCCAAAGCCGGCTTCGATCCAGCTCTACTGGAGCGTCCCTTTGCGCGCTCGTGCCTTCTCCTGCACCACCAGCGATGTCCGACGCCGTCTGGACATCGCTGTCGGCTGGGACTTCACTGTTTCTAGTCTACCTTGTTTATATCGTGAGCGTTTACCTAAAACGCTCAACAGACTTTGGCGGGAACCTCCGCCCGAGGGGACCGCGAGTCGCGAGGTGTGCGGCCCCCGGGTTGAACAGGAGCAGCGACAATCTGACAGGGCCCAACGTTGGAAGCGCCAGTCGATGTGGATTGTTCGTTATCGTTACCCGATCGGCCGTGTTTCGCTTGTTCTACGAGGAGCCCACACCGGAAACCGCTATCATCGAAGAGGATTTAATTGATACTTCTGCGTTGCGTTGCTTGAGTTCAAGCTGATGGACGGAGGCTATACGTGGTCCGGTTCTTGTCCCTGTTGTCGCGCTCCTCTGCCTTCGACTTCTGTCTCGTACCGCCGCCGCTCGTCCTGCCCTCCATCTTCTTACACTTTCACAGTCCTCGTGCTCCACGATGGAGAAACTCTGGAACGAGCCCGCTACAAACTTTGTGATCGCCAGATCAATATCTTGCTTAGAATCGGATTTGTCTTTTCCCACGTAGCCGTCAAGCCAGGGGCGGATCCAGAACTCCGTTTCTGAAGGGGGGGGGGGAGGAAGGGGGGTGGCGGAAAAATTTTTAATGATACTATTCTCCCATTCTTTCTTGTGCAGGGGGGTCCACCCATGTCAAATTGCCCTCCGAGAAGGGGGGAAGAGAGGGGGGTCGACTTTGTTTGGGGAGGGCGGCTGCCCCCTTGGATCCGCCACTGCGTCAAGCGTTAACTGTTTTGCGTTTGGAGAGTCAGTGGATGAACGGATATCCATCTTTCTTTTTCTCCTCCGGCCCTAGTATGCTTGTTAAAGGCGTCTTGACGTTTCTTCTAAAACAAACAAACAAAATTATTCATGGTATATGAACGGGAGCTGCTCTTACCGTGAACAAACAGCAGGCACAGGAGTGAACATTTACAGCGCACCCGGCACGGTACGAATATTGGATGACACTACACCTTTGACTATGTGTGGTGTTTCTGCGTCGTTTTATAGAACATGAATAGTCTGTATACAAGATAGAGAATAAAACATTCGCTAAACATAATTCCGTCAGTTGTATAAACAATGAATCAACATACCTGCAAATGTTTTCGGAGATTTGCCGTTGCCTTGACATTGGTGGATAGCGTTTTCGGCCCAGGAGGACAGAGTCTACAGGCCATAGCGATGTTATCGCGATTCCTAGACTTGAAAACAAAGTATGCCCCTAGATCGGACCACGATAACTCCTCGCAGTTTGAAGCCATTATATTTGAAAGACTACAGAGATGAGGGACAAAAGGGATAGTACAACACCGCCTCAAAACACAGCTGCAAATTTAATTTCCATAGAGAGTCCCTTTTATACTGCAACAACCCAACAGATAACCTATAACCGTGAACTCCACAACCAGTTAGGTGAACTCACCCGAGCGCCTAGACCGTATGCATACCACCCTCTCCTCCAACCCGGACCCACAACCCGAACCGGCTAACCTTGGGAAGTTTAACAAAAAGAAGGAACGCACTCTGCTGTTGCAAGTAAGAACCGTCAACCCTACACCCAGACAGTGGGCAAAACAAAAGACAGATTACTGCAAACCAACATACCCACAAAAGCCGACCCGAGTGACCTTGGGTCTGTCTATGTTCTGGGTTCACGTTTTTCCGAAACACCTAATGCGCATGCGGTAGATCCTGGATGCGTCTGGGTTCGGACGGTATTCCTGTGGGCTGTGACTTCTTTGCGTAAACTTCGGTGCAAGATAATCTTCAAGGGGAGCCATGTTTGGGGACGCCTATTCTTGGTCACAGCAGGATTTAGGTGGCACGACCCTCTAGACCGACCATCACACAAGCCAGCGGCCCCAAACTAAATCGCATTTCCTTTCTTTTTGCTGATTTTTTTAAAGAAGCTTTATATCTTTGGCAGATGCTAGAGCTGCTTTGTTTTTGTCACTTTGCAGGAAGATAAAACATGCCTGAAAAGCCAAAAAGGACTGCCCACAGAAAGAATAAACAAACTCGGGACGAAGGATATGACGAACATTTCTTCTGGAAGAAATGCTTGTCGTCCTTCGTCCCGAGTTTGTTTATTCTTTCTGTGGTCAGTCAATTTTACCAACACGCTCTCCAGTTAGTCTTAACCCAAAGAGGAATTACGGATTTAATTACAATTACCGCTACTAGGGTAATCCATTACTTTTCTAAATTAGCTCCATTAAAAAGTAACGAAATACACTGCAAATTACTGTCAAAAGTGATTGAATTGCTGTAATTTATTTACAGTAATTTTATTATTGACACCTCTGTTTTTGACTCGGGCTTCAGCAATATTGAAAGTCCAACTGCTAGCTTGTTCTATTTGATATTAAATCGCGTATTACTTTTTTTGTCAACTACATGAATTGCGCACGTTTCACCTGCTAAATAGGTCGTACGCCAGAATAACGCGATGATAATTCCACCATGAAAATTTTAGAAACCGCAAGGGGCGGTGCAGCCAGCCAGCAGACGCGTCAGCGGTGCCCAACATTTTTAGAGAGCCTACATTACAGAGAGTTTCCAACTGCTCGATTATGGTCACGTGGTGCATGGGCCGCGTTTTCAAGATGGGCTGCGAGGATGTGAAGAACGCGTGGGTCGTCTGCGAGTGTCTGAACCTTTCCGCCTGCTTTCCTCCATGTGTAGCACGATTGCACCGAGTACAGAATTCCTGCCGCAAAAGCCCCACGTCATTAGCCCCATGTTTCAAAAACCCCGCGTTCAAATACCCCGTCCTGCATTCCCCCAGTGCCACAAGCCCCGTCCTCACTTTCCCCGTTCCACCCTCTTCGCGCTTCGACCAGCAATGCTCACTGTATACCTAATCTGCTGAGGGCCTACAAATGGTCTGTTTAGTGAAAGAATGACCTACTAGGGGCCAACTGCATAAATCTGCTTGACCAGCGATGCACTCCAAAGTTTCTAGAGGTAAACTCAGATGTAGAATTAGATACTATCTACCGAGATAGATACGAATATTTTTAGAAATACGTTAGAAGAATGGAACTGGTGTTTGGTGCTGCACGTATTACGTATGGTGCCATAAGGTGCGGGTTAACAGTTTTGACGGAACTGGACTTCGTCGGAACTGTGAACGCGCGCGTGCGTCAGAGTGGACAAAAACTTTGGTCAAATGCTTATTCATAAAAACTCTAACTTTAATTGTTTTTACAAGTGACTGATATTTTCTGCTTGTTTTCACCTCTATTGTCTACAAGACCTGAATGTGAATAGCGCACGGCTGAGGAACGGGAAACTTAATCTAGTCATTCCTTACTTGAGTCCCGGGTACGGCATGTTTACGTTACACAAGCTCGCGTTGCACACTTACCGCTCATTCACACTGGAAGCGGATCCGCGTTCGCAAAGCGGAACGCGGTTGTATAAAGATCCAGTACAATTTCACGCGCACTTGATGTCATCGAGTGCGCGTGCAACTGCACTGGATATTTATACAACCGCGTTCGCAACCGCTTTGCGAACGCGGATCCGCTTCCAGTGTGAATGAGCGGTTACTGTTTCTTAGTTAAAAGCAGAATGCTCCGCCCTCACGCTGGAGACCTGGCCAGCTTACACGGGGATTCGCGTCACGCGCTTCTGAAACTGGGGCTTTTGAAAGCGAGGCAAAAAGGGCGGGGAGTTTGTCGCGGGGCACTTGACACGGGGCTTTTGACATCGGGGGCTTTCGTGCACCACCCCTTTCCTCCCTGCCACGCGAAGACGCAGCTCATGCGCGCTCGCCCCGCCACCAATCCTCACCGGAGGCGTCCGCCGTTAAATTGGAAACACTCTTCATGGTTTGAGATGGACTATCTCTACAATCTAGGCTCTCTAAAAATGCTTATCGCGCCTCGCGCCCTTCTTAATGATTGCGCGTATACGGTGCCCGTCACACTTCGCCTTCTAGTCACCATACCGATACTCCAAATGTCACGCTTTATTTACTGACTCAACTTTTACCAAATAGCATTTCTTGGGTAACAGAACTGTGGCATTACTTAAAAAAACGATGAATAAACAAAACACGTACATAGAAAAGCGTTCTGAACTTAATATAAGTTTACAGGCCTATAGGCAACGGAAATAAAGTAACACGCGTAAAAATATGTTTAAGCCCGAACATATAGAACAGCCGACCGCCGTTTCTCCGGATTTCTACCCGCAGAGTTGATGGCAGGGACTACTGGCTCGTCGACATCGCAGACTACACTCCGTCCGAAGACGCCACATTGGTTTCCACGTCCCTGGGGACGACTACCTGGTACAGGTCGTTCCTCCTCTGTTTGGCAAGGGGCAGTTGATGCCTCACCGAATCCAGATAGTCTATATCGACATCAGCAAGCACGATCTCTTCATCGACCCCAGCCGACCGGACCACCTTGCCAGTGGGATCTACCAGCATGCTGTGTCCCCAGAGGACGTAGTAGGCCGTTTCGTCCCTGGAGGGCGACACGGACGCCACGTAGACCTGGTTGTCGGCCGCCCTAGCCCTCGATATCAGCTCCCAGTACAGCGGACCGTTGTACATGTTGAACGCTCCCGGATACACCAGCAACTTGCAGCCGAGCCGCGCGTACAGCTCGGCAAAGGACGCGGACGCGATGTCGTAGCATACGGCGACGCCCACTTTGCAGAACGGGGTGTCAAAGGTGGTCACTTTGTCGCCCGGTGTTAAGAAGCCCGCCTCGCTGAAGGTGAATTTGCTGGGGACGTCGGTCGCGTAGAGGTGTACCTTGCGGTGCTTGGCCAGCAGCGAACCGTCCGGTCCGTAGGCCAAGCAGGTGGTGTAGAGTCTTGTCGTCCTCCCTCTCCGACAATGTTCCGCCGATGAGGTAGACCTGGTTGTCACTGGCCCAGCGTGACAGCATGTCGCTGGACCTTCCCGGAATCGGCTCGGCGTACTTTGAGATGTACTTCGGCTCGTACGGGAAGCTGAAGCATTCTGGAAGGCAGACCATCTTCGCTCCCGCCGACGCCGCCTCTTTGATCCGCTCACTGGCTCGTTCGAAATTTTTCAAAACGTTGGGCGTCACCGCAAGTTGTAGCAGGGCAAGACGAAACTTGTTCATTGCCATGATTCGGGAATCGGAGCGAATAATCACTAGCTTCACTGTTTGGAATAATGGCGCGCGATACAACGGAAACGATGTGCTGCCAGATGTGTATCATGCAGGTTGTGCGAGTTACACGTGTGAGCGGGGCCTTTCATATCCCAGGCGCAGTGGTTGCTTTTAATGGCTGTTTGAAATTCCGTTATACCAACGGGGCATCACCTGCGACAGGAGGCTTTCGCAAACCGTCATATGCTAGGCGTCCCAGAGCTGCCCCCAGCGGCGAACAAGCCGAACCACCACCTCGCTAGAGTGAACAAGCGCACGGCTGGCGGCCCGAAAACGCGGCTCAAAAGATTGTTATCCGTGTTTTCGAGCCTCCGGCCTTGCGCCTGTTAAAGAGTAGAAACTTGAACGCACGTCTGCGGTTCCCACGTGCATCAAGTCTCTCTAAAAGCGACTGCATTAGTGGTTTTCAATGGCGCTTTGCCAAATTCTAACTGGAACTGTATATTTATTTTTACTAATTAAAAAGTTAATTAGGAAGTTTTACTTCATTTGGTTACTTATCGTGACGATTCGCCCCCAACGACATGCCCCCGGGCCTATAACGCACCTGCAAAGATCGCATTTCTATGCGTTTCACGTCTTTTACAAAACAAATATTCCGATTAAATTTATACATAAGAAGAGCGCTGCATGCATGGATATTTTAAAGAATTGTAAGGAAAGTATACATTTGCTTTTTAATTCGGTTAGGGAAAACAGACATAAACCGGTGCGCTTTGCCGTCAAAGAGTTAGTCAAGACATCCCTAGCATTGTTTTTTGAGCAGTCAAATTGTGGGTCTGAAGTGTATAACAATGCGAGTCGGTAATACAATATGAAGTGGAGTCAAGGACTTATTTGGTTATGTCTCGTTGCATTAATAGTCAACTTATGTAGTAAATGGCGCTATTTCTTCTTGTGTTGACCAATATACTCGAAATACGTATTTAAGTTAAGCTGCTAAATACCTTTTCCATAGAGTATTTAGACCGCGTCTCAACTTACTTTCACTGCAGAGCTTGAGTATAGAATAAATACTTAGAGATGTAATAATACAATTAATTTCAAAGATATTTCATCACTGCGTAATTTGTATCGAATTCAGTGAGAACTAGAATGCTTTATTTCCAAGCAAAAAAAAACAATATTACATTGCTATTCGATTCAGCCTCAGTACCAGGAGTACTGAGATCAGTAGTGCGTGTAACAAGTTTATACGTTTAGGACAAATTGCCAAAAAAGGTAATTCTACCTACAGTAAACTCCCCAGAGATGCCCCATCCCCGAATGATAGCCCGTCCCTATTTTTGACTTGATTCGCTATATTTTTTTAAACACCGAAATATAGCCCACTTCTAGTAATATTAGTGTAGTGATCAATGACTGTCTCGGCGTAAATGCGCCGCTAGTTAGCTATGCGGGATATAAGCGAACGTTTCTGACTGTGAAGTGCAGTCCCCTTTTTCTTCGTTGCCTCTCGCCACAATAACGAGCTAAGAAGGGACATGACCTAAAAATAGCAATTTTTTTAAAAACTTTTCCTTGATTGTACACCGAAAGGTAACCCACTCCATATTATCACCCGAATTGCTCTTGACGTTAGGTGGGCTATCTCTCGGGATTTTGCGGTAGTCACACCGGTAAAAATTTTATTTTCGGGTTGTTCTTCGATGCACATATTGAACGCGCTGTTCCACTAAGTGCCGTAGTCGTTATATCCGGAGTTCACGTCAAACAATTTTTGTTATCCGCAGAAGAATACGGAATAACAAGGTGGGCTCAGGCTTAGTATTACGTGGCATGGCACTTGCCGAGCTTTCGTCATGTATAGGGTGCTCCCAAAGCTCCATTCAGATAAGCCAAACTTAAACGAAATTAAGTTAAATTGGAAAACGGAGATGCACTACTGTCTTTCCCGCGGTTGTTGACTACTTTATTCTTTTCGCCAGATATACGAACTCTAGGAGCCCGTTCAGAGAGGACGCCTTTCAGGCGACTCTTAGTTTGCATTTTGAGAGCTCATCCTTCTCCTCGCTTGTTTCCAGCTGCCTTGGTGTAGCAATCTCTCTCCTCGTGAAAGGGTCGGGCTATCACGGTTCCCCTACAGACAGCTCCTGAGAGTAACTGACATGCTTGCCTTAGTGGGATCAAACAAAAAAAAAAGGAAATAAATAAATAAAAAATTGTGGTGTTTTCTCATTTTCTTCTACTTATTCTTTTGTTGGCATTTCGTGTCTGCATGTTTGGTACTGGCTTGTTTTCTGTTCAATGCTCGGTCGTTTTTGTTTCAAGATTGCAATTTTACATTTCCGCAACATTTGTTTTCAAAGATTGAGAAATGTATTTCAAATAATGAGAACAAGATATTAAAAAGTATAATTAAAAGAAAGTAGCAAATACTTTCGATTACATATATTGGCAAGTTAGCACATTACTACCAAATGTAATTGAAATGCAGTATCTTGAGTAGAGTATTTGAGGTATGTAAAAGTCTGGCATAATCATGCTTTATGACAGGAACATTTGTCCTTGAAAATATGCGACAGCGGCAAGAAAGGGTCAGGGGAAAGGGTGAACGCATGCGCACAAGCTGATTAGATAAAAGAAACAAATTGCACGAAGAACGGAACACGACATATTTCAATTCCAGGATTTCCAGCCGACCTCCTCTGTTCCACCCTCGAAAGATGCATTCTCGGGCCAAGACTTCAGCGGCCTGTTTCGACAAGAAAAGGCCGTTTTTTTGCGGTGATCCCCCTTGCGGGCAACCGTCTGCGCACCGTTTAAGATACATCGATACTGAGATCGGCACGGACGTTGTCTTTTCCTGTCGCATGCGCGTCAAATAGATGTGCCAAAGGGTCAATGCGAACGACGTTACAAAAGGGTTGCAGTGTCACACACGCCAACAAGTTCGCGAAGTGGAAAGAAAAGAAAGTTTACTCGATCTCTCCGAGCAGCGGAATCCTGTACATCGGTGAGGCACGCCGATGTGTCAACCAATGACTCAGGGAACGTAACATGGACGCTTTAAATGCCTCCGATGAGTCCTTTCACCCCATCGCTAGACAAGGCCGCACGCGCGATGACTGCGCACCTTTCTCTGTTGATGCCAGAATTCAAGGAAGGGGGGGGGGGGCACAAGAACAGATTTGGGAGGGAAATCACTGGGTCATTTGTTATGGATGCAGTTTGCGACAATATTTCTGCTCCATCACTCTCGCAGAAGAAAACACAGGTTGAATTCCTTAATCCTCAGCTTACCAAACTCTTTCACAGGCCGACGTGGTGCTGTGTTTTTAACCTTTGGATCAAAGTTTTCAAACACACATTTCAAGTGATAGACATGTCGGGTTCAGTGCTTCGTAATATTTGCTCATTGTTTCCTGTGTAAATAAAATCGTAACAGCACGCTCGGGTTCTAATATTCACTGGAGGAAGGTCCAATATCGACCGACGCACCTCAAGAATGTTTGAATCACGTTTGCTTCATACCTATGCCTGCTTCTAACACGTCTGCGGGCAGTTTTTGTATGACCCACGTGGTGGGACCATCATTCAAGCAAGAAACATGCCTCGCACAATGTATGCAGACTTTCTATTGTACGATGAAAGAGCAATGATACCACTACTTTAGAACCCAGGGTAAGCGGTATAGTGAACCGCACTAGCTTCACATGACCCTTACACTGTCGAAACGATATCGTAAATTATGAAAAGCACATCAAATTTCTGCTTTGGAAACGAGGATCGGAGTTCCAGTATAGTGCGCTTTTTGCAGTTGACATCCGCCGTAACATGTATTCAAAGTAAAACCACATGGGAAATGTAGTGGCGGATCTGGCATAGCTCCTCCCAATCGAGCATATTCGCCCGAGTACAACAATTACATCGCAAAATAAATATTTCTTTATGTTTTTTTGTTTTATTTTAACGGGATCAATTTAGGACCGGATGAAATAAAATTTCCATCGCCGAGCTCACGAACCGGATGCCGGCATGTGTGCAGGGTCGAAAGCAACCTTGCTCAAAACACTTGCAACACTGAGACGGCCCTTTCGCCAGCTGTGCTTGTTCTTGTGGCTGTTTGGCATCCCTTCATCAGTGTTAATTCATGAGCTGTTTATTTGTTTTGTTTTGTTTTGTTTTTTTACCCTCGCTACGATATCAACTGTTGCGTGCGATCTCTGATGCCTCCGCAGAAGAGCATGCGTCGAAGGACATCGAGCGCTCGGTAGTGTTGCGTGAAGGACTGCCAGAACCGCGAGGGATAGCTGGCGTCAAGCTCTACAGGTTCCCGTCGCGGGCATAAGAGTACGCCATCTTACTCATTTGGTTGAGACAACTCTGCGAATGCCACGCCCTCCAAGCCGTCACAGCAAGAACCAACATCACACAAACAACTTCTCGACCGTCGAGACAGCCGATCGTATCGTAGGAATTTCTCTCGCGGCAGCCCACGAAAATCATCTTCGGACAGTCAAATATTGGACCAATTTTTAATAAAAAAAAAGTCAACAAACTTTTTGTCGCCTTCAAGATGCTTCCTCTGTAGCTGTTCAGTTGAAAAGTTGCAGCTTCTCAACCGAAAAACTACAGCTTTTTCAATTGAAAATCTACAGCTTTTCATTCAAAAAACTACAGCCATTTAAAAAGGAAAATATGCTTTACACCTTAGCTATTCATTTAACGAAGTTTTGGGGGCTTAATACGGCTTTCCACTCTGCTCCAAATTTGCTGCCGCAAAATAACGCAAAAAACAACAACCAAAAACGCGATGTAAAAAAACACATTTGCTTGGAATTTTGTTAAAAAATGGCGTCCCTGTGATATCGGAACACATTAAATACATCCCACAAATACACATTAGAAGCAGACACAGACACAATCACCGTGAAGCACTCAACACCTAAATCACAGTCCCGCTGACTGCTCCCGAGCCTTATATAGCCTACATTTCGAAGGTAATTATTTGGCCGGTGACCCCCTCCGCACTTATTAAGGTTCCAGGCATCCAATCTCCTTCTCAAGAGTCTGTCAAAAAAAAAAAACTGTGTTTTGAAGTTCGTGGATTTTATATCTTACTAAAAAGCACTGGTATAACTAATAATTACTAAAATAACACCCACAAAAATGGCTTCAAAGAGAAAAGTTTGGCTTCTTTGGATAGCACCACTCAGGGCAAAGCGAGTCAAGGCGGTTGCTTCCCATTTAAATAGTTCTTTTAAATTTCTTTATTAGTTGACCACTTTAATAGGGTCAATAAGTCACTATAGTTACTTACAAAGAAAGACCGGCAGGGCGCGAACGCCTGGCGTCCAGCACACGCCCCTTGCCTTCCGTCCTGCTTTGACCGGGCGCGCGCGCTCGAGCTGCGCGAGACGCCGAAGCGATGTAAGAGGTGGAAGGCTCGCGCTGGAGGCGGGACAACTGAAGCTCCTTCCTCTCACCTTGTCAGAGACTATAGAGGAACTTAGTGACTTTTGACATCTAGTCAAGTTGTCCTATGTTCAGCTATAGCCTACAAAAACTTTGTAGCATTTCTATTGACACTGGCTACATAGAGTCACGCTCCCTTTACGAGTCAACACACAGAGACAAGCCAGCACTGCTAACAACGAAGCCCTGTCCGACACATTTTGCTTCCCCCCCCCCCCAAGAAGGTAAGACGCGTTTCAGTGTTTCGCTGCTTGTGTTCAGCCACGGTTCAGCGCAAACTTTATTATACGCCACCACGCAGTTGACTAAAAAAAAACGCGTTTTTTACACCGGGTGATGGCGAAAGCGCATGCGTCGAAACCAGATTCGCGTGAGGCGAATCATCTGCGCATGTGCAGTGCCGACAGCAGCGCCACCGCAGTAGCGTGACGTCATACAGTTGAGTTGGTGTTTACAGGCGCTTTGCACACGCGACCGATTACAGCCGCCATCGCTCACCTTCCCTTCTCATAGCAGATGCCGAATCAGTGAAGCGGGCGTTGACCAGCTTCCACAAAGGCCAATGCTGGCGAGAAAGACACAGTAGAATCTAAAATGGAAATAACCTGCTATGCGGTTGTCACGATGTATTAAAGTAAACGTAACAAGAGGAAACAAAAAAGAAAAAAAAAGACTTTCAGCCTTTCCACTCTGGTGAAGAAGGAAGACCAGCGGAGCTGTACAATGGAAAGTAATGGCCGGCCGCAAGTCGGCAAACCAGAGTGGAAAGGCCGCCGCCATCTATGAGCGACGGCGGCAACCAGATACGAGGCTTGCCGCCGTCGCTCATAGATGGCGGTAGCTGTCCAGAGCGTTGTGTCGAGATTTATTTGTCCACAGACACGAAAGTGGGGGAACTAGCCCTTAACAGCTCCGCTGTACAAACTGAAAGTCGGTTATGGTAACACCCACGTACAGCCGCGGCAAAGCGTCTATACACTGCTCAGCAGAAACATTACGACCCTCTACACTGTGTAAATGAGCACGCCTAAATGGTCGTGTATCACTACTGCGTGGTGCATGTTAGAGACCCCAGGCTAGCGGTTCGTACTGCACTGCCTAAATTTCTCATCTACAGCTGGTAGACAAGTCGCCCGTTGAGGTACCGTAAGTTCTAGGCTATAAACATACAGACACCCCAATTTTTTTTGTTAGCGCGCCTAGCTGACGCCTTATCCGCTTTCTCCTCACCTTGCTGTTGTGGATGGTAGGTAATGGCTGCAGGGGTACGGATGGATCATTTTATAGAGTATGTGATCCTCTATTAGGAAAGGCTGCTGATTTACGCGACTTTGAGAGAGGGCAGATTGTGATGGCCCAACGTCTCGAAACAGGTATCTCAAAACCGGGAATATCGTCGGGTGCTCGCGGGCTGCTGTCGTTAGTACCTATACCAAAAGTGGAAGAACGACGATCAAACTCTACGCCGAGAAATTGAACGTCCACGCCTTATCACAGAATGGAGACGACGAAGGCTTTCCCCACGGGGTGAAGCAAAAGCGGCGGCTACCTGCTCTGGCTCAACTGATACCTCTCTCTCTATCTCTCTTTCTCATAAAAGGACCTATCTTACACCCCTAATCCCATATAATACACCCCGAAACTTTAGTTCAACGTACAACGGACTGATCTCGAACCAATGGTACTTCACGGACAACCTGATTACTAAGAGGTACAACTTATGTAATGGTGTTACTGATTACAAAACATATTAATCGCTGTTTTCTTGGCCGTACTGCAAAACCTCAGTGTTTTTTTTTTCTTTTGTAGTATTTGATACGTACTCTAGCTGTTTATTAAGTTATGTCGCTCCGTTATTAAGCCACTCCTAGAAGTTGGGGCCGTCAGTTTGGCGTCCGTGCGCTCTGCGTCAAAGTGAAGTTTTGGGGTGTATTATATGGGGAAAAGCATGTACGACTACACCCTTTTTTTCTAGAGTGTAGATGCAATGTAGTTCAAAGTATAAGTGTTACTGAACACACAGTTTATCGGACTTTTCTTGATTCGCAGCGGACGACCCTCGCAACTGTTTTGCACGTCAAAGGTGACTCACGCCGTATTAGGTAGTTTCCATAATATCCTGGATCAGTGTATGTCACTGACGGCCTAAGAACCGCAGGACGTCTGCCCGCTTGAGGACATCTCTTATTATCGCTCTTCAGACAATGAGATTGCGACATTCCTTACAAAGTATCATATATGAACTTAATTAAAAAATCCAGATATAAATATATGAGGAATTGGGCTGATATGCCCTGATACGCATGTAAGGTTCCTTAAATGTATATCTCGCCATATCAGCCCAATACCTGATATGCCCATTTCTGGACTAATTTATATGACACCATATCTGGACCTGGCAAATAAATATGTACCAGTTCCAAATATCGCAATCTTATATCTGATGCTGTTTGCAGTTTTATAGTTATCTCCAAAACATCCATCTTTACCGATCTCAAAAATTGCACTAAAGATGTAGAAGAAGAAGAAGAAAATAAATGGATGTACATCTTTAGTGCAATTGCACTAAAGATATACATTTTTAGTGCGATCGATAGTGAAAACTATCTGCCCAAGTAAACGATTCTCCTACGTAGGCAATCCTTTATGTGGTTACTGCCACCTCCACAGTTTCATCAGTTGTCAATGACTAAAATTTGTCTGACATGAGAGATTGTGACTGGCTCAAAGGGACGATAAAGGCAATGTTGATATATATATAGGTGTATCTGTGTGTGTCACGGGAGGGGGGCGGGGGCAGCGGTTTTTGACCTTTCACTACATACCTTACTAAACTTATTCCTCGACCATCACATGCTGCCGATTATAATGCCGTCAAACGTTCACTATAACGACGAGCCCAGGTTGACAAGGCAGCAGGGTGCGTGCTGAGTCCCAAACATCATTAGGGTGCTACTCCCGTCACCTCGACCATTCGACTCGAGCCCTTACACTCGTCCAGTTATTCTTGTATTTATTGATACTGTGAGCCTCTTTTGGGGCTGTTCCGGAAGTGTAAAGCCGGGGTCGCACTGCTCACACATAATACAAAAGACAGTCTGCAAACAGGAGTCACCGGAATGACCGTGTTTCGAATGCCGCGTGTCAAGTTTTCTCCTAGAACTCATTGCCATACGGCATTCGAAGCGCGTATCCCGCGGTGACTCTCATTGGAATCAGTATGCAGACTGTCTTTTGCATGATGTATAATGCACGTGTCCCACTAGAGCGACAGACCGAAACAAACGACAGCGACAAGCCTCAAACCAGAGTCTTTCACGATTTGGGAGGCTTTGTAGAATAAAGGAGGCTATGCTCAAACACGAGCATCATGCACGCCAGGGTATCTTCGGCAGGCTTGAAATCACTCGTGCTTACTTCACGAGCATCGAGCGACTGAACGCCTGCCAAAGGTACCATCACGAGCATGCTGCATGGGTTTGAGGCTTGTTTCCGTCTTTTGTTTCTGTCTGTCGCTCTAGTGGGACACGGGCATAAGCAGTGTAACTCCGGCTTAAAAGCACACATTGATACAAACAAGATCCAACGCGTCCTATAATAAGCAAAAAACAAAATCAGTGCAGTAAATGTGCACCTGAATATAAAACCAAAGCAAACAACTGCGGTAACGGTACACGTGAACGCAAAGCAAAAGGAAGACACTTTGCAACACGCCGTATAGTCAGCAAAAACAACGACACAAGTAACGCAGGACCTGGTCCCCTAAAATTGTTAAAATGGCACATATGTTATTTTGACAGGTTTCGTGAAGGTAAAAAGGACCAGTCTCCGACTTCCTTAAGCTGCCGGTGGCTACAGGGCAAATTGCACCGCGATGCATTCGCAACACCAATCTCTTTTTATATCAATTTCGCCAGTGATAAAGAAGATTGGTGTTAGGCTCCAATGAAGTGCAGACTCAGTGAAAAAAGCGTGAACACCTTTGCTACCACAGACACTGCGTTGTACTACCATTAATTGGCTAGATTGATTCAAGAAAAGTACCGATTTCATATTCCGTTTCGCGAGGCAGAAGACAGGCGGGAGCGTCTCAGATTGCATAGTCAGCGACTGCTTAAAAACGCAGGATGCGCCCCATTATGATCAAGCTCCTTGCTTCGTGATCCCTTCCTCGGAGCTCTTATCAACTGATGTCGCAACTTAGTTGGACATGGGGAGCGACGACAAAATGTACAGGACTCACCACGCCATACGTTCCTTATGCTGTCACTAGCTAATGTTGCAGTCTATATGTTGTCTGTGCAGGACACGCCATGGCAGAAGAGGTTTACATGAACATTGAAGGTGTCCCAATTTACAGACCACTAGGCGACGTACACCATGTTCGTTCGGCGCTGCCCTACGAGCCGACAGCTGAAGACGTATTCCTCGTCAGCTACCCGAAATGCGGATCAACGTGGCTGATGAACATCCTCTACAACATCCTCAACGATCGCCCGCCTCCGACCAACTTTGCGGACTGGTCTTGGGAACTGCCCTTGCTAGAGTTCCAGGGCGCGGAGTCTGCAAGAGACATGCCCAGGCCCGGAGTCATCAGGTCCCACCTGCCTTTGTACGTCAAACCGGTCTCGGAGGACGCGAGGTACATCTACATTTGCAGGAACCCGTTCGACTGCTGCGTGTCTTTTTTCTACCACTGCAAGAGTTTTCCAAAGTATAAGTTTGAAAACGGAACTTTCGACGAGTTTTTCGAAATGTTCATGACCGGAAAGGTAGATTTTGGTGACTACTTTGATCACCTCAGTCGGGCTACGAGCACCGAAATAAATCTAACGTGCTCTTTGTGACTTACGAGAATCTTCGGAAGGATGTTGCCACGGGAGTGCTGATGATAGCCGATTTTCTCTGCGAAGAACACGGTAGAAGACTGCGGGACGATAAAGGACGCCTAGATAGAATACTGCTCGCGACGAGCGTGAAAACAATGCAGGGACGCATGAATGAAATGTTCAAGACGTTCCAGAGAGAGGAGAAAAATTATATGAGCGAGAAAATTGCAAAAATCGGCGAAGAATCACTTGAGAAACAGCCAGAAGACAGTGGTTTTGTGAGAAAAGGAGTTGTTGGAGACTGGAGGAACCACTTCTCGGCTGACCAGGCGGAACGTCTCAATAAGAAATTTTCGTCTAAGACTGCTGGTAGCGGCGCCGCGAACTTGTGGGGCAACGTTGACATTCCCCTATAGGCCCGTGTTTATCGCTAGGCCGCAGAGCACGACCACATTATACTGACTGATTAGTCAAGACCACATGTAATTGCACTACAAAGACCCGGAAATGGCCACAGGGTAGATTTCACCAAGATGCATTCGGAGAACTAAACAGTGGATTATTTTTGTCAGTTCAGACCTCACGCTAACCAAGATCAGTATTATTGTGCGTGGGAAGCGGCAAAATGAGAAAAACAAATGTTTGACACTAAAGCCACCGTTTTTTTGTTTTTTTTTTCTTAACGTGAAAGCGGGGCAATAAATAAATAAATATACGAGCAGCGGTGTTTGTGACCATCATGTGCTTTGTCCCTTTCTTTGTCCTCAGTCTTTGCTTCATTTTTGTCTTTTCGAAATCAGTCGCGGTCTCACAAATCGACAAATGGAAGACCTAGGCATACCTTCTTCCTGTATTATAAAAATTTAGTTGTTTTGGGGAACATCTCTTGAGATATTTAATATTCCATCTTCAATTTTTGTTACCCTCAATATGTACCACGCGGTACGATAAGCTGATCTGATCTTCAAAACTGCTTGCCAAAATAGCCTGATCTTTTTTTCGCACTTTAAATGCATTTAAGGAATACATAGTCTTTTAAATTGCTTGTTCTGAAAACTATTTTGTAACGTTCACAGTGTAAACACTTGATCTCGATTCATTTATGTAACCTGTTTTTTATATACATAAGCATATTATTCCTTGTTTACATTCTTCTGCAGCATTCTTTTAATACTTTCTTAGATTGAGAGTCTGATTATATTCCATAATCGCTATTTAAATGCCACCTGAAATGGTTTGCATGGCACTTGAAGCGCTCTGTTTTGTCCTTTCCGAGAGCAGCGATTTCACTGATTGGACAAACGGATGTTATCGGCTCCCATTGGAAGGATAGTGGGTAGACTTCAAGGCAGCCAGCATTCAGATCTGCCCACCTTCCTTCCAATCCTAGCCAATCAGGGCTTGGTGTTCCGATGCCCGGCAACTTCTGCGGAAGGAGCAGGCGACTTGCACACCGCATAACCGTAACGATTCTTGAAAGGGGTCGCACAGGGACCCCTTTATATGTCAAAAACGAAAGAAGCGTTATGATTGTCAGGAACGAAGCTAAAACGATTTTCTTGACACGCGTAATTATTACCGTGTCGTAAACAGGACCACCTCTTTAATTAATCGATTCCGTACTACGAGTATTTCTATGTCTCCTCCTACTATCTTACTCCTTGGCACGGATGACAGGGAATGTGACCTATAGCTGCGCGCGCAGCTGGCCAAGCAGGCAGCACCCTCGTGGCCTGACGGTTATCGCGCTCACCTTCCCAAGCAAGAAGCCAAGGTTCGATTCCTGGCCGCCGGTACACATTTTTCCTGACTCTGTAACGTGATGTTCTGGTAAATTCGAGAACCGTGTTGATGATATCTGGTTAGAATGTTCTACGCGCCGAACCTTCTATGTCCATTTGTTCTAGAAGCCCACGCGTGTACAAAAGGCGCTAAGCGTGGCAAGCCGCAGTTAGTCTCGCCCCAGCGTTCGATCCAGCTGTTTCGCCGACTTCCACGCCCGCGACGCTCTGTTGTTATCTTCAGTTTCCTTTTTGTTTGGGGCACAAGTTCGCCCCATTGAACGTTTAGTTTATTCAGTTATCATCGCCTCATCACTCGTCATCAGTGTTGAAACTAACGCGTTACAAGTAGTAACGACGTTACTGGTGTTGTGGCAGCAGCTAGCGCCACGCACCGGGCGGCCGCCTCGTGGGACAGAGCGCGGGCGGCACGAGACAGTTGGAATGCCCACAGGACGACCTCGGCTGCGGGCCACGCTGGCTCGCTCCCTTTATGTATATCTTCCTGTAAATATAAGCTTGTAACAACTGGCGACGAGGAGAAACGTGAGTGAACAGTCTTGTTCTGTACCGGGAGAGACGACGTAACGCCGGCGCCATGCCGAAGTTGGAAGCATTTACTGGAGAGGGTGGGGACGCGTGGCAAGACTACGTTGAAGTTTTGGAACAACACTTCATCGCTCACAGCGTTCTGGCGGACAAACAGCGTGCAGTATTCCTGAGTTCGTGCGGAAGACCGACGTATTCCCTGCTCCGGAGGCTGGCGGCACCCAGACGCCCCAGTGAAGTTCCACTCAGCGAAAGTTTACAACTACTCACGGATCATTATGCACCAAGACCGTCTGTGATTGTCCAACGCTACCACTTCTATTGCCGAACGCAGAACGAAGGTGAAGCAATTAAGGATTTCATCGTCGAGCTACGTAAGCTGGCGGATCCATGTGAGTTCGGTCGGGAGCTGGACAATAATCTAAGAGACAGACTCGTGCACGGCATTCGAAACGACCTCATGAGAAGACGCCTTTTGGAGGAGCCCGAATTGACACTGGACCGAGCCGTCCAGATTGTTTCGAGCATGGAGGCAGCGGCCAAGGGAGCGGAACTAATGACTGGCCAGGCGGCAGAGACGGCTCTGAATCGAGTATCGAGTGCCAGGGAGGCAGCCGACGACTGTCATCGTTGCGGTGGGCGGCACCATGAGTCTGCATGCAGATTCCGAAGGCTACAGTGCTTTTCTTGCCAGAAGAAAGGACATGCGGCTAGGAAGTGCCCGTCCAAGCAGAAAACAAAAAATGTGGAGGACACGACGGTCGCTGACAGACAGCATGGCGGCGAACGTGCGGGAAACAACGCCCGACGAACCGTGATGGCGGTGGAGACAGCGTCCGTCGACGAGACTGGAGGGACAGACGTCGACAGCTTGTGGTTACTGGAACACGGGTCGGCGGAGGATGTTGCTGCAGTTGCGCAAACCGAAGTCGTGAACTTTCTGGAACCACGAGTACCGCCATTATGTGCTACGGTGACGGTTGAGGGCCAGACGGTGCGTATGGAAGTTGACACGGGGGCCGTTTACTCGGTCATGGATGAAGTGGAGTTCAAAAGGCGTTTCCCGACAGTGACTCTTCAACCGTCCGACGTCAAGTTGCGAGGGTACTTTGGACAACAGGCGGCGGTTGCCGGGAAAGCCATGGTGGCTGCCGAGTTCGCAGGAAGGCACGCTCAGTTGCCTTTGTTCGTGGTCAGAGGAGGGTCCCGGGCCCTTCTTGGGAGGAATTGGGCGAGAGCTTTTGGCATGCCGCTCGACAGTCTGCTGGACGTCCACCGCGTCGACAGTGCGGAGGATTGGGTCGGCAAATTTCCAGAACTGTTTGCGGAGGGACTCGGTACCCTTCGTGATGTCAAGGCCAGAATAAGAGTGCCGGAAGACGCCAGACCAAGGTTTTTTAGGCCAAGAGTGGTGCCGTTCGCACTTCAGGATTTGGTGGCGCAAGAGCTCCAGCGATTGCAGCGTGAAGGCATCCTGAGTCCGGTGCGCACGTCAGAGTGGGCAGCACCGCTGGTTCCAGTTCTGAAGAAGGATGGAAAGATCCGGCTGTGTGGGGACTTCAAGGTTACCATGAACCAGGCGGCAGACATTGAGACGTACCCAGTGCCGCGGGTGGAAGAAATCTGGACCAAGTTGGCGGGAGGCGTGAAGTTCTCGAAATTAGATCTCCGGGACGCCTACCAACAAGTAGAGTTGGATGAAGCATCAAAGAAGTATGTAACAATTAACACCCAGCAAGGACTTTTCCAGTATAACCGGCTTCCGTTTGGTGTGGCTTCGGCGCCTGCAGTGTTTCAACGGGAGATGGAAAACCTGTTGCAAGGTTGTCACAAGGTGGTCGTCTATTTTGATGATATTCTAGTGACGGGCGTAACGGAGGAAGAACATCGCCGAAACCTAGAAGAGGTATTGCGGCGTCTGAGCAGTGCCGGATTGAAGCTGAAGCGGCAAAAGTGCACCTTCGGGGCGTCGAGCGTCGAGTACCTTGGCTACGTCATCGACAAGGAAGGCCTGCATCCGGCACCCCAGGAGGTCGAGGCCATTGTCCAAGCACCCCAGCCAACAGATGTACGTGAACTACAAAGTTACTTGGGTCTTCTTAACTTCTGCCGAAGTTTTTGCCGAACTTGTCATCCGTGCTGCATCCGCTGCACCAGTTACTCAAGAAAGGAGCATCTTGGAAGTGGGGTCGTGAGCAAGCGGGAGCATTTGAAACCAGTAAGAAGCTGCTGACGTCAGCTGATGTGCTGATGTATTATGACGCCAAGTTGCCGTTGCTACTATGTTGCGATGCGTCGCCGTACGGCGTTGGAGCAGTGTTGGCACATCGAATGCCAAATGGTGCAGAGCGACCTGTGGCGTTTGCTTCAAGGAGGTTAACAGCAGCAGAGAAGAACTATAGCCAGTTGGACAAGGAGGCTCTGGCAGTGATGTTCGGGGTGCTGAAATTCCACCAATACGTCTGGGGAAGGCTTTTTGAAGTGTTTACAGACCACAAGCCATTGTTAGGTCTGATTGGGCCCGATTGCCGCATTCCGCTCCAGAGTTCACCGCGGGTGCTGCGGTGGGCGTTGACACTGAGTGGCTACAATTACAAGCTGTCCTACAGGCCAGGTGCCAGTTTGGGCAATGCAGATGCCCTGAGTCGACTGCCACTACCAGTCAAAAAATTGGAGGAGTCAAGAGTCTTAGATGCTTTTATGCTCGAGGGGGCATACCCAACGGTTCTGTCTGCTGCAGTAGTCGAGGCGGCGACTGGCCGAGACCCAGTGCTAGCTTCGTTACGTACGGCGTTGTGGACTGGGGGCCATCCACCATCTGGAGCTGAGTGGCGGCCATTTTTGAACCGCATGGAGGAATTCTCTGTGATGGAAGGCTGTGTGCTACAGGGGAACCGTGTGGTGGTTCCAGCGTCGCTGCGAGCGGCAGTGCTGGATCTGTTACACGAGAGTCACCCGGGGGTGGAGAAAATGAAGCTGGTGGGCCGAAGTCACGTGTGGTGGCCGGGCATCAATGACGACATCGAGGCCAGAGTGGGCAGATGTACGGTCTGCCAAGTGCATCGAAAGGCTCCACGGGCAGTGCAGCAGACACCGTGGCCCTTCCCGGAGCGTCCGTGGTCACGTCTCCATGTGGATTTCGGGGGACCTTTTCAAGGCGTCTACTTCTTGGTGTTGGTGGACGCGTTCTCCAAGTGGGTGGAAGTACTCCGCGTGCCGTCACCGTCGGCAGAGGCTACGGTGAAATGCCTGAGGTCCATCTTCGCAAGTCATGGGTTGCCGGATGTGATTGTGAGTGATAATGGTCCAGCATTCACAAGTGCCCAATACAAGTTGTTCCTGGATCGTAACGGAGTGAGACGAATACTTATCCCTCCATACCATCCAGCATCCAACGGCGCCGCAGAAAGGGTGGTACAGACTGTAAAAGAGAAACTCAAGAAGTCTGAGCCTGGGGATTTTGAGTGTCGGATCGCCAGGGTGCTGTTCACGTACCGGACAACACCACATAGTCTTACCGGACGCACCCCTGCAGAGCTGCTCATGGGTCGGCGCTTGAAGACAGCATTGGACTTATTGCGGCCGGATCTTCGAGGCAAGGTGGAGTTCCGACAGTTGCAGCAAAAGGTATACAGTGACCGGTCAGCACGAGCAGAGCCGGTACCCCGGCCAGGAGATGCTGTTTGGGCCAGGAATTTCAGGCCGGGACCTCGTTGGGTACCTGCGATTGCTGGGGCCACCACCAGCGCCTCGTCGGCCCAAGTTCAGCTGACAGATGGTTCAGTTTGGAACCGTCATGGAGACCACCTGCGGCATCGGGTGACGGAGGCTGAACTAATGGATGACGAACCGGGACAGGAACTACCGCAGTTCGTCGGGCAGCAGCTAGAGGAAGCAGACGGGGCAGCTCCACAGGTGCAAATGGAGCTGGCGAGTGACTGCCAGCCCGGCATCTCAACAAAATCAGGAGTGTCCGTCAGCCCAGAAGGCAACTGTCGCCCAGAGGTTCCTGTAGCGCAACCGTGCCCAGCACTCCGGAGATCTACGAGAGTCCGGAGGGCACCGCAGCGGTATTCGCCATAACCCCGGACTTGTGGGGGAAGGGTGTTGTGGCAGCAGCTAGCGCCACGCACCGGGCGGCCGCCTCGTGGGACAGAGCGCGGGCGGCACGAGACAGTTGGAATGCCCACAGGACGACCTCGGCTGCGGGCCACGCTGGCTCGCTCCCTTTATGTATATATTCCTGTAAATAGTAACGTACTAACGTACTTGTTAGAATCCCAAATGAGTAACGAGTAAAGTCCCAGGCAGCACACAGTATTGCGCCAATATTGGCGCCGGAGCGGAGAAATTGTGCCAATATTATTCTGATACTGCCGATATTGGCGCTGGATCGTAAAGATCAGGTCAGTATTATTGTGATGTGGCCGATGTCGGCGGAACATCACTTGGTTCGGCCAACGCCACGCCGATATACGGAATCCAGCGCCGTTTTCCGGTAATTTGTCGGGTCTGAACCGGCTAGATCGGCCGGTATTAGGAATTCTTGACCGTTTCTAAAGCGATACTGAATCGCCGTCCATCGCGCCGGCCAATCACAGAGGCCGCCGCTGTTGCCACGGGCCGTGCCGAGGGCGCGCCCGGCAATCAGCTGATGGAATTGGGTTTTTCCTCTTTTGTAGTAACTTTTATTGGGGATTAGTGCAAAACGGGGGGCGCGTGATGTTTTCTAAAATCTTTAGTTTACAAGGTTTGCGGCACAATTATTATTGTTTTTATACAACCATGTCTCAGCGGTGATTTCAGGTAGCAAGTCGCGACTTCGGCGCATCCTAACTTCGGCAGTAATTCGCGGCGCGTCCGCTTGGGAGTCTGTGGTGGCACCCTTGAAGCCCCTTCCACCGTATCTGTTTCAGAGCCAAAACAGCCGAATAAAGGCCGGTTCACACATACAACGGAGCGCAAAGTTAGCGCTACGTGAGCGCTCCAAGGAGCGCTCATGTGGCGCTTCCTAGCGCGTGACGTAGCGCTCGGTTAGCGCCACCGCAGCGCTCTGTTAGCGCTTCCGAAGCGCTCTGTTAGCGCTACAAAAGCGCTCTATCAGCGCTACAGAAACGCTCTGTTAGTGCTCTCACGCTTTGTGCCGTGCTTGCTGCTGCGGAACAGCGCGTGACGGCGATTCTTTTGTTGTTGTTTTTCCTTTGGCATTGAAAGAAGAGGAAGTCAGAGCCGTTTATTGAGAGAGTTTGGCCATACATTGGTTTGAATAGGCGAGCATCTCGGGGCCAACCACAGGCCACGAAACGGCCCCTAGCGGTGGTCGTGTGCTCTAAATTTGTGACACGACTATACTTCGTTTCACCTTATGTCCGAGCGAAGGCAAAACTGGAAGCGCGAGCACGGAAGCTCCGTGCGTTCAGGCTTTGCTCGAGCGCGCGAGCTGGGGAGAAATGCAGAAAGCGCTGGTCTCGCGCCTCATAGCTTTGGCTTCGCTCGCGGATAAAGTGAAACGAAGTATAATTTGAGCCGTGCCGAGCGGGACTCCGCGTCTCAAGACGCTCGCGCACCCCACCCTTTGCACTGCTTTCTTTCAGCCAGTCTCAGGACGCTGTTCTAGCAGTGGAGACAAGAGCGTGGGCACGAGCGCGTGGCTTCGGAAAGTGCCTCCTATGCACGAGGTCTCGTGCAAACAAACGCGTTTCGCTGAGCTAGGTCTCACGCGCCTGTGCCTTTGTCTTCACTGCAGGCATTTGTGAGATGGAGTAGAGGTCTCCTGATTGGTCGACGCTGTGCTCACGAATTTAGTTTACGCTCTAAGCGTGGGGGAATCTTCGGCGCTGGCGGCGTCCTTTGCTCCGCCTATTGTCCAAACTCTCCTAATATACGGCTCTGGAGGAAGTAAAAGAGCCGCTCTCCAAGCAAAGGGTCGGGCATGCGATCCAGAGTCATGGACTCTGAGCGGCTAATTGATTGGGTACGACCTCATCGCTTTCTGTTCGATATGCGTGACCCTGGTTTCAAAGACACGCAGTTAAAAACCTCCGAAAGAGCTCTGTCTCGGCCCCCAATCTGAGAATAAGGTTCGCCGGATACCCGCCGGTCTCGATACCGAAAAATGTCGCGCACCCAGAAGGCTCTTTTGTATGCTTCTGGGCGTTAAGTCGTCCACACACATATGCACTAATTGCGTATGTAAGAACATTTGTCGCGTTTCTATTTCAGCGTTGCACATGTCCGCCATGGTGCTGCTGATGCACACCCAACCACAGGAACCGGAACCGCAGTGCACGCGCTAATCGGCGGCACCGCGGTACAAGAAGCGCTACTGAAGCGCTAACACGGCGCTACTGAAGCGCTAACACGGCGCTACTGAAGCGCTAACAAGGCGCTACTGGAGCGCTAACAAGGCGCTATATTAGAACGAAGTCACGCGCTAGGAAGCGCCACATGAGCGCTCCTTGGAGCGCTCACGTAGCGCTAACTTAGCGCTCCGCTCTATGTGTGAATAGGCCTTTAAGCCAAAATAGAAGTCACGTGCAGTTCCTCGAGTGGCCGGCGCGGGAGAAATGGCGGCGTTGCGATCGCTGATAGCGCGGTTCTCAAGTACGGATCGGTGCCACTTTTTCAGAGCAGGCTCTGTGGCAGTTTCCCCAACTGATCGGTTAATTCTATAGTAACGTTGACTAGGCCGGAGTTCGCTGAGCGCTGGCACCGCAGCGGCCGCGGCCATGTTAACCGATATTCGCCCATCTCTGCCCAGAACTCGAGTGATAACGCCGATTCTGGCCCACTTTTAGAACGATCGTTAACCGATATTGGCACATTACCGGGCCGTGGTGCAAAACATAAAACTGGGCCAATATTGTGCGCAATATTCCCCCGACGCTGGCCCAGGGTCGGCGTGTTGTCTGGGGTAATGTTGTCATTATTTTACGGTATCTCCTATCAAATTACGTTACCCGTTACTCGTTACTTTTGATTGCAAATGACCGCATGATAGTTTGACATCAAATTTTTTTCCGCGTTACAAAAATGTGGCAAAGAAACCCTTGCAAAGCTATCTACAAAGGGCGTCATTTCAAACTGCCTCGGAAAACACTTTCAACTTTCCCATGACTGGGCCCAAAAGACGCGAGATTATCCCTTTGCGGACTTGATATTGATATTGATATTTCTTTATTTAACCCTTGAGAGTTTGGACACCACAGAAGGCCAGTGGCCCGTACCCATAGGTCTGTGGTACCATACACAAGACATTATACACACACAATCACACATGCACACATTAATAAGAATGGAACCGAAATGAGAAGGGAGGGGGACAAGCGTGGCAGTCTAGTAGGCGCGGAGGGAACGCACAGCGTACCTGCAGAACTCCTTTACATTTATCTCGCCTTCCAGGACACTGGCTGTCAGCGCGTTTGGCAGTGAGCGCCATATCTGAATAGTACGAATTTGGTATGACTGTCGGTGACTCTCTGTGCGCGCAAGCAGGGGTTGAAGAGCGCCATCACGGGTGTGCCGGAGTTCATCACACAAGGGAGAGGGATGCTGGTCAGGGCAGGTTATGCTGGCAAGCAGCCTGACGGACGCCACTTTCCGTTGGAGGGCCAAAGGTCCCAACCTACAGCTTTGAGCAACTGGGATTCCGCATGTCTTTGTAACAGGGAGGGCTTGGTGGACGGCCGCTGCACAGGACAGTGTATGCAGCGCGACGTTGTACACTCTCTAATGATGCAATGAGGCTAACCTGCGAGGGGTCCCATATTGTAGAACAGTATTCGAGCTGAAGAAGAACGAGCGCAGTGAAAAGGTTCTTGAGGGTATCAGGCTCCGGCATCCCTAGAGATTCGAGTGGTAAAGCCCAGCATCCTCCTGGCTCTTGATAACACCTCGTTGATGTGGGTAGTGAACTGGAGTCGATGGTCGAGCGTAACGCCCACCAGTCTTGTTTGATGAGCGCGGTGAAGGGCGTCGCCAGCAATTGTTAGTATCTGTTGCTCATCAGGTTGTTTGCTGTAGGAGACCAGCGTGGCAGAGCATTTGGTAGAGTTGAGCGGTAGACGGTTTATCAGTGACCACTGGTGTTACTGTCTAGGTCCTCTTGCAGCTCCCGATAGTGCCTAGGGCCTACGGCAGGTTGTAGCAATGTGATATCATTGGCTTAGAGAAATGGGGTAGATTTCAAAGAGAGCACTAAGTCGTTCACGAAGACATTGAACAAGGTCGGGCCCAGGACGCTGCCCTGGGCAACCCCAGACTGAACGTTGGTAGCACAGGACGTGGCTCCACGCAACACAACTCGCTGACTGCGGTCGAGCAGAAAATTGGACAAGAACTGAAGCACCTGGCCCCTGATGCCCATGCTCCACAGTTTGTGAAGGAGAATGCCATGGCTCACGCTATCAAAAGCTTGTCTGAAGTCCAACTGCACAAGTTCACAGGCGACCCGGTTGTCTAGATGGTTGCTGAGTGTGTGCACTACGATCGCCAGTGCCAGTTCGCAGCCGCGTCCAGCCCTGAAACCATATTGGTGTGGGGTGAGGAGCAGGGGTTTCCCAGGATTCTAATCAAGGGGGGGGGGGGTCCCAATGGCTCGGGGGGGTGGGGGGAGGGGGAGGCGGTGCGAGGCGAGGCTGGATAAAATATAAAACTGTTTCTTTTTTAGTCCACTAGCTAAATTACATACGTCTATTAACCAAATGCTCATACCCGTAATGTATGTTTCCCTTTCTCTATATATACACCTGAGTGGTGGTGTTCTCTACTTAATCTGAAAAAAAAAGAATTTTATTTTTTCCTTTTTTTTAGATTCAAGGGGGTGTCCAGGAAAACTAGGGGGGTCTATACCCCCCCCTAGGGGGGTCTAGGGAAATCCCTGGTGAGGAGCCCTTTCGACTCGAGGTGCTCCAGAAGGTGCTTATTGACGATGCTCTCCATTGTGCGGCACACAATGGAAGTAGACGATATAGGCCGGTAAGAGGTAACCGATGACGCAGGTGCCCCGTGTCCCTTGTGTATGGGGGTGATGAGGGCAGTTTTCCAATAGCTGGTAACTGAACCAGTGGTCAAGAAGGTATTGAAAAGCACAGTCAACATAAGGGCCAGTCTCGTTGCACCTACGTGAAGCAACATGGGGTGGACACCATGTGGCCCTGGTCACTGGGATGAGTTAATGCGTTTTATGGCCTCTGCAGTGTCTTCGAGAGTGATTGTCAAGGTTCCCAGGGTATCGGCGTTTGGTTGAGGGTCGGGCAGGGAAAGTGCTAAGGGCGCTGGGTGGAAGCTGCCCACACAGATGAGAAGTGATTGCTAAGAAGGTCTGCGATGGCCTGGGAAGTTCTTGTGAGATGGCCGTTCTCGGTGAACTTTGGGGTCGAGCTGGTCTTCCTCTGATGCTTGACATAAGCCCAGAACAACTTTGGAAAGCGGACTGCCTTTTCAGCAACAGTTTGTAGGTATGTCCTCTGCGAGGTATATATCATCCTTTTGAGCTCTCTTTGCACCTGTCGTGCATGCGTAAGTAGGGGGGCCTTGCGCGGACCCTTTTCACACTGTGCCTTGCGAAGAAGACGATGTTTCTCGTGCGACAGACGGATAATGTCAGGGGAGATCCATGGGTGCGGTGACTTCTTTCTTTTAGTCTTGGATGGGACACATTCCTTTTTTATGGCTGCCAAGTCAAGGAAGCAGTCATATGCATCGTCGGCGGAAGGGTTGTCAAGTACTATGCTCCATGGGGCAAGGTGCAGCAAGTTGTGGTAATGTTGAATGTCCATTCGGGAAAACTGTTGAATGACCTTGGCGTAAGGCCCTTCCCTAGGGAGAGTTAAAAGGCATTCTAGGGATATGGCCTTATGGTCGGAGTTTGCGAGACGGGGCTGCAGACTGCACTCGCGGATGAGGACCGGGTTGGTGACAAATGCCAACTCCAGGAAGCATGAATTCCCAGCTAGAGAAGTGTCGGTGGCATGTTTGCATACTTGTTGGAACCCTGTTGTCTCCATGATATCAAGTAGCTGGTCGTCGCAGCTTGTCAATGGTATCGCGGCTTTCGGGCTAGCCGTGCCTCATAAATGCTGTGTCCCTCAGTGCCATGGGAACTATGAAACGCCGTCGAAGAACGTGTCTGTGTTTAAGTTCCCGGGACATGAAGAACTGCGAAAGGTATGGGTGCGGGCGATTCCTCGAAAAAACCTGGTTCTATCGACGCATACCAGGGTGAAAACTCTCATATCTTTTCACTTTTTTTATTGAATTTATTTCATTGAATTTTACGCTGACGTGGCAGCGAAGGCGACAATCACAAGCTAGCTCTCGCTTTTAAGTTTAGAAACGTATCTTTGTAGCACAAGTTCCAGCCTGTAGGCTTCGCTGTATGTCCCCCTATTGTTCCTACATCTGTGGCGCATATTATTAAAGGAATCAATGAGATCGTCGAGGTCTCGAATTCTGAAGGAAATTTTAACATGGACGCTGAAACAAGAAACGCGACTCAGAGACGACTTCCAAGAACCAGTGACTTCTTCAGAGGACGATCCCAATGTGCATTTTTGTGCAGTCTTGTTGACTGGCTGGACGCCTGGCTTGACGTATGGGAGAGCGAGAACCTTACCAGTGGCACGCTAACCAAGGGGACTCACGGAGCACTCCGTCAAACTACCAGTGCACTTGTAGAGATCACCGAATACTGCTTCACTGAACTCGGGCTGAACTATATCCGGCTAGGAAAGATTCAGACTGATAGCTTGGAAGACCGTTTCGGGAAGTACAGGCAGCTAACTGGCTGCAATGTACCACATATCTATAAGGCAGCTTTTTGAAGGTGAAAATAAGCTGCGACTGCAGAGTACGTTGCCGACAACCCCGTGTGACGACGTGCGATAGGAGGAGCTTGAAAAACAAGTAGACACGCCACGGCCCAGCTGCAACATAGTATAGTTACAGAAGAGGCAGTGTCACAAGCGATAAATTAGACCTTCCCGGTCCTAGTCTACGTGGCAGGGTACGCAGTTTACGCCACTTTGAAAAGCCGAAATGTCAAAAATGCAGGGCGGCGCTTACTGAAGAAGATAAGACGGCGACAGTTTCACAGGAGAAATTCTCTCTTCTCAAGGAAGCGGATCGAGGGGGCTCCTTTATCCAACTATGTCCGCCGTTAATGCCGTGACACACAATTACGTTGTTGCTCAAGAACTCTCCAAGCAGGCAGAGTTTCTGAAGGTTCTGATCCAGCGTCGGTTCGTCACCGAGCTAACAAAGGAACTGCTGTCTACCAACGAGACTTCTGACTTCGACACATGTGAAGAAGGACACACAAGTGAGCTCGTGCTGAAGAACTTGTTCTGGTGCAGCGCGAACATTGTGCTGAAAAACTATTGTGAAAGGGTGAACGAAAAGGTTATGAACCTAATTCCAAGTGGAAAAAAAGAAAATGTGAAACCCTAAAATCTAAATACTTATTTTATATTCAGTGCAACAGTTGTCATAGCATTATTATTGCGAAGCGGCATTAAAGTCTACATGCCGCACATGTGTTGTGTCTTAGTATCGCGAAAGCTACAGAGCGGCATCTAAGTTGCTTGTGTTTGAATTGTGTCAAGATGAATACAAGAAGAAAGTATGGATACACGAGAATATACAATTCGAAGCTTTCAAAGGTGAGAGAACTTATTTTCACAGCATTTATTCGTAGTGTGAATGAACGCGGGTAGAGGTGTGCATGAAGCTCCCACAGCTGCTTGTCTCCCTTACTATGTATGCTTTAATGTAAGTTTGCTATGTTTGCCTGCACTCGGTTAAATCAAAACCTGTGCACTTCGATCTAGGCGGCGTCTTTCCCTCTTTTTTGTCTTTTCTGCGTTTAATATTTCGTCTTCGTTTCTCAGTCTCGGATTAATTACTTTATGATAAACATTCCCCAGGTCGCCTGCAGTTTTGTTTTTATTATCATGTGTTTACTTCCGGTAAAAAATACATTTCAACACATTACATTTTTTCGTGCTCCAAAAGTCCACATTTTTTTAATAATATTCTTCTCATTAGCTTCATATACGAATTCAGTAACCATACATTTCATCGCCAACTTGATTGTTGCTGTTATGCATTTTGGCGGGTCCCATCACTTACAATAACGTTTCAGGGCATTTATTTTTTGTTTGTTTGTGTCTTCTCACTCCTAGAGATAATTAAAGCACCCATGATTTGGATGCCTAAAACGAAAACCCATCTCTCTTGAAAGGTCGTTAACCTTGTTCTTTCATATCATAAGAATAAGTGTACGTCCTAATATGCTGCCCGTGTAATAAAATATGTTTTCCAGTCATATAGATATTTATAAATCCTGTTT
>JAZHYW010004082.1:0-10481 GCA_037355805.1 Ixodes ricinus
TATTTGGAGCTAAAACGGTTCACAGCACCGCTATTCATTTGTAGCTCGCAAAGAATAAATCTCTTTATTTGACAGACTAACCGACAGCGCACCGTCAGTCGTCGAATAAATCGTTGTCTTTTTTTACCGGTGTACGACGTTGTGATTTGTATACTTGCAAAGCTTCATTAATATACAGAATGGATGATTACTAAGTTCTGATGAATTAGTGAATATGCCAATGAACTTCAAGAATATTACAAGGGACATATTTTTAATTAAGTGACGAATGCGAATTGTGTTAAATTGCCACGTCTGACGCAGAATCCGCCAAGTTAAAAAATCAGTGAGCTTTTCTCCGCATCCGCTCAAAGGCCGGTGAGCTTTTCTCCGGATCTGCCGGTTTTGCGTGACCTTTTCTCCGGTGAGCTTATCTCCGGTGAGCTTTTCTCCGGTGAGATTTTCTCCGCCACCCGACAACTTCCAATCGCGAAATTTCGCGCCCGCAAAATAATCACAGAACCCAACGTTCAAGCTACCGACCTTGTCTTTATAAGGCATTAGCCTGAGATTATTCTATTATTGTTGTTTACTAACTCTCAAGGGCCAATAGATAATAAATCTGCTACGTCACAACATTTTTAATAAACACTAATGTGAAATATTCGAATGTGACGCCTGCATTTTAATATTGCCGGTGAAATGTTCCATACACTGACCAGGTGCCACTGATACCACATGTCATGTCTCCAGATGCACAAATCTCAGGATCGGAATGACTAGGCCCGGCAAGCTAGAAGACCGTCTCAGCTGAGACATGGTGAAAGCAAGCACTGCAAAGGCTGAGGCGCTCGAGGGTCTTGAGACGCGGCTCGAATCCCACTCAGTTCGTGCGCTGGCTTTGGCAGTGCCATAGCCTCTCTATACTCGACAAAGCCTGGCAGTTCGACGAGGAGCCATAGAATGCCCGGTCACAGATTTGGAGCGCGAGGATCTGGTAGCACAGAGCATTTCTCGGGGAATTAACCTGGACTTCAGGCACAGCTTTTGCAGCGGCGAGGACCCGAAACATAGTTTTCAAACTCGACGAGAAAAGATAGTGGTAGCGCGCGGAACGCGAGGAGCACGAGCGGACATTCCATCGCTCGGGGGAAGTGTGTTTCGGCGTCTCGCCGCAGCGGGGCGCCCGTCACGTGGCTCTCCTCTCGTTCGTTGTCTGCCGCTCTACCTTTTCAACTTTGGCGGCCGCTTCGCGTGGCGATCTGCCAGGCTTTGTCAGCATACACCAACTCATGTTTACAAACAAACCGGAGCGTCCCCTAGCGGACGCCACCGGCGCCGCGCATGCGCGATGGGGGTGCGGGCAAGAAGCTCGCCGTCGCCCGTAAACAAACCATTGAAATGTGATGTTATCGGCGGCAGTGTGAGTCCCCCTGCCCTTTTCGCTTTCGAATTGTTGATTCTACGTCTTCTTGGCGATGTCTGACTACTTGAGCGGCCTCAGCGAAATTAACGAGGCTCGTTACACCGCAAAACTTCGCGTGAATAATGTGACATGCGGCGATTCATTCCGCGTGGACGCCGCAGAATGTACGGCTAAAGCCTGATTCGCGTGATGAGATTTCGCTCGCCATTTTCAGTCGCGACGTCGCTCGGGCTGCAAAAGCGTGAACCGTAGCTGAGATGGTCGACGTCGATACTGAAAATCTCAAGCAGAATCGAACCAAGTGAATCAGGCATAACAAGTCGGTGATGGCCACTGGTAACAATTATCAACATCTCCTTGTATCTAGTGTTTACATCGAGCCTGCTTTCCAACCTTCAAACATAAGTCTTTTGAGGCCTGCACTTACTTTTTATCTCAAGTACCGGGCCCACGTTTTGTCTACGGGCCGGTGTCGTCTAAATGAGCAGACGACAAGCAGAAACGTTTGAAAGAGCAGACGACAGTTCGAACGATCAGGCGGCCGTTTGAACTTGAAGACGCACTGAACGTAGTCCGCAGGTGGTCCGTACAACTTGACAGTTTTCCGGCGTTCATGTTGGAACAAAACGAATCAATCTGATGACCACAAGTATCCGTGAATTCAACCCAAAGTGCTTCCCGCCGAAGCAATCGTGGTCCGACGGCGTCTGGTTTTCCCTTTTCACGGCGCATATTCACGTTGTCGGACGAACCGAGCACATGAAAACTGACCTTCAAACCTTTCTCGACTCTTTTGGTACAGCCCCAGTCGCGGCGGTTTGACGAGAAGGCAGGTTTTTGTCTGGTTCCTTTCGAAACAACGCAGGAATACACGTCTCACATGAGGCACTTCCACCACAGCCCCAGACCGGAAGTGTGCCCGACGCGCCACCACCGCGCCGTGACGTAACAGAGATGAGTTCGTGTATAGAGGGCTATGGCAGCGCTTTCTTTCCGTCTCACCTGAGACGCCGCTTCGATAATCAAGCCCAGATGCCCAGAAACGTTGAACTGAAACGTATTTAAATATAAATTTCTGTACCAATAAATGTTCACTGGAATTCATCTTTCATGCCATCATTTATCACGGCGATTGAGGAATGCTGTAAAATCAGACACCTAATGTCACCCTTGTTTAACCTTCGCAGTGCCTACACATTACTATTTCATTTTGTAGATGCTGCCCCGTTTTTACAACACGAGTATACGACAAATACGCATGCCAAATGAGATGTAAACGACAGTCCGCTTAAAATAAAAAAGTGAGCGATAAAATTAAAAGTACGGGCACATATTTTTCACATGTGCATTGTTTGGGAACTCAGGTGTCGTCGGGGCTACCAGCGTCCAGACATCCGCGCTGGAGATGATCGCAGAGAAGCTGAAGATAAACAATCTGGTGGTGAGTCAGGCCACGGAGTAGAGCTGCTCACATATTTTTCTTAGTAATTTGTATCTCTCGCAAATACACAAATCGATGTGAAGATTAAGTACTGCTGGTTTGGAAGCTGACAGAACAATTCTGCGACAACACATTAGAAGTATCAGTTTAGGTGAAAACGGGTCTGAAACCCCTGGGTCTTTTACAGAAACATATTACTCATGATTCCCGATTTTCTCGGTAATCTAATATTCCAGGCATTTAAACTACGATGCGCTGGCTTCTTTGTTGATGGCTTTTGATAATCCGTTCATGATTACTTTCGTTCATAAGGTCACTGTAATCCGTTCACGGTTACAGATAATTCATTCATGGTTGTAATTCGTTTAGGAACAGACTGCAAATAATCATGAACGGATTACCAGTAACGGTGAACGCGTTACCGGTAAACCATGCATGAAAATTAACAGATTAAAAATAAGAATGAACGGATCACCAGTAACTATAAACGAATTTTCGGTAAGCACGAACGAAACTAATCATAAACGGATTATCAGTAACCGTGTAACCTCTGTTCTACATGAATGAATCCATACATTCAGATAAGCATGTACGGATTACCAATAACCATGAACGAGTTACCGAGTAACCATAAACGAAAGTAGTCGCGAACGGATTATCAGTAACCATGTTATGCTCATGCATGAGCAGAATACAGTAACCATGACCGGATTACCGGTAACCATGGTTGCGGGTAAACCGTTCATAATTGCTTTCGTTCATGGTTTCTGGTACATATTTTCTCGTGGACTAGAAGTACCTCTTCAGTTCCCTGTAACCCTTACCAATTTGTTCGCAGACCGCCTACGGACTGACAGAAACCGCCGGCCCGGTGGCCGTGAGCTACCGGGACAGGATAGGGTACCACCCAGCGCCGCACACGGAAATCCGCATAGTGGATGCCGTTGGGTCCGTGCTTCCAGTGGGTGAGGTCGGCGAGGTCCAGGTGAGGGGCCCCAGCGCCTTCGCGTGGATACTGGAAGCACAGCGTGACCGGAGTTTCAGACGACGGCTGGCTGCCGAACGGGGTGAGACCCACGTGACAATACCATCAGAAAAGCAAAATATACACGATTCAGACAGTGTCAGCTGAGACTGTCTTTTGTAGGATGTAGATGTGGACAGCGGCTTTGTTAAGCTAAAACCTGCATTCGTGTTTTTGTTTTTTTCAGGGATCAGGGAGCGGTGACAGACCAGGGAACATTCGAGATAAAAGGCCGCATCAAAGACCTGGTCATCAAGGGAGGTGTCAACATTAGCCCCGAAGAAGTGGAAACTGCTCTTTTAGGTGACGACAATCGGTATGGGCAGCCGGCAATGGCCAGGCGGCGCCACGAGAGTACTGCATTCAGCGCCACAAGCGGTGGCGTCTCTGTTAATGGGGCGGCCAATCTGTCCGTCGGGCCGTTCCGAGCGGCGGCGACCCCGATTTCAGCAGTCCCCGTGTGCACCTGCGTCCCTGCGTGCCATGTCCCTGGTTCTTTTATGCGGTTTTTTAAGGCCATCGGGAGCCTTGATAGGTCCAAGTGTTTAGAGAATATTCTAGAGTCGTCATTTGGACACCAGTTTGAGTTGTCTTCACTACTTGTGGCCGCCCGATCGGTCTGTGCTTCGCCCGTCTCCCAGGAAGTGAAACAACACAACGAGAAGGCCGCGAATGGGTTTATTGTACATCCCGGTTGCCCGTCTTCGAGAGCCGGCAGTCCGGACACGCCGACCCTAGTTGTCGCCCGTCGTTCAGAGCTCACAGTCGGAGCCCGTGTCCAGGCCTGCGGATCGTCCTCCCCACGCCAGTGCTGCGTAGGCCGATATGGTCAGAGTTCGCCCCTTCCGCCGGTCCTGATCCGAACCTCGCTGGTGGAATTCTCCGGGGTTCGCCATGGGCCAGACCAGCCAGAACAGATCTATCGTTCCTGCCCGGCCCCAGCCTCGTGCAGCACGCTCTTCCTCTTTCTTCGCCGGCTGGCCCCCGCTCGCGCTCGCGCCTCGCTCGGCCGTCCTCTTCTTCTCCCGACGCCCCACACACTAGAATAAAATGTGGGAAATTAGAACCAAACTCTGCATGCTACAGAACCGTGCGCACATTGCAAAGCCTGGTGTAAAAAGGCGACAGGCAACAAAGTGTACGTGTAAGAAGGATATTTACGCTTCGCATGAGCTTTTTCTAAAGAACTACATTAGCATCCTGCTCTCTGCACGCCGTCACATTTGTTACCAGACTCAGCATTAAATTTGGTTGCTGAAACAAACAAAACTTTGTGCTACGAAAATCCACTATTTGAAAACTCGCAGGTTTGGAAGGTTTTGGTTGCGACCACGCGTGCCGAACGGCGTTAGGAGTGCCGGAACGGGCCGCCGGGCCTTTCGCTTGAACACCTGATCGTCCGATTCTCGACGTCACAGCGAAGCAACAATCGGCCCGATCGTTCCTATCGTATTTCCCTATGTGGCTGTCAAAGCGACTCGTAATAGAACTTGTATAAATATGTTATTTCGCCGAGGAGTCTGCAAAACGAGTTCGTCCGACCACTTTCCAAGCCTGCACATATATTTTCGTTCACTTCCCCCCCCCCCCCCCCCCCAACAGTTTCTGTAAAATCCACTTACTTGATGCGTCGCACTGCAGTAATCCACTTCTGTCGCCGTGTCGCTTCCCAAGATCTCGAAGCGGGAAGCGGTGAAGTTTGACGCTTGAGTCACCTTCGCGACTGTGGCCGTCTTTCACGCAGCAGTAGCAACGTTTATTTTTGGGGGGAACTCTAGGAGTAGGCGAGATGTTACAGGAACCCGGTGAGGTCATAGAGACGTGAAGTTGGGACTTACTTTTACGAAAAACGGTTCCAAAAAAGCTCACGCCGATCCGAAACGCAACGTTCACACGTGGTTTCTGGATGCGCCCGCCCGCAGCCCCCGCAGGCCTGGCCTACCCAGTTTCTTTATTTTGCGGCCGCTAGATGGCGCAACGTGTCGCGCCAAACTGCATTGCAGGTTGCCTATATTGGGCGCCGTTTTTTTAAGACCTTTTCATTTTAGTAGTTGCCTCACCGGCGGATAGAGGGCGCTGACGCACTCGGCGCCATTAGGTTGCTTCAATTTGGTTGGTTTCGGTTTCAACGTGAACGCGGCTATGTTGCTGTTTTACGTTGTTTTTGCTTAATTTTGTGATTCGATTATTTTCCTTGTAGCACACAACCAATGAAACAGTGGTATTGAGCCACTTTGAGGACTACGAGGTGTATTTTAGCCTAAATTGCGGGCTTTTTTTTTACCAACTCCTTTGATGTATCTGATTATGGTTGGTTGCGAAACGCCTGACTGATGTACAGGGAAGATTACCATCGTCTACGGCCGTACCCGATGACACCAGTTTCCAGAAAAACAAACTAATGAAGAGACTAACACGTGAATGTAAAGAAGCATATCGACAGCTTGATTAGCAATGTGCTGAATCGGCCAGAACAGATGAACTCGCGAGTTTACTACTCACTGTTTGGTTTTCGTGGGCACCCAACCTTTAGTGAACTTCGCAGACTAAAAACGTATCGTGTAATGACGCAGATAATTGATATAAACAAGTAGTATCGTCTCGGCCTCTTTTTTTTTTTCTAATTCAGTACTTGAGCATGTTTTGACAGGCCGAGTAGGAAATTTCTTAAATTATCAACCCTGCTAAAGTACTCATAAGCAGCATTTCGCGATATTGGACCTAGGAAATAAATTATTTTTATATCAACATTTGCTTACTCAAGATGTGATATAAGTGACAAGCCCGTCAAATTAAATCTGGCATTTGTCTTCCGTAAAATTGGCCAAATAAAATTAAAGGGCGCAGGAGGAGAAATACCTCGGAAAGTTTGGCTGAATTCTAGCGCTAGGCACCACTTCACGGACCTGTGTGAACAAATATTTATTTGTTTGAACAGATTCGCTTTGTAAATTTCGGCGTCGCCAGCCACCAAAAGTAAACCTCTATTCGCCATCGACAATCCTGGACTCAAGTAATTGTTATGCAAACGGCTCTTTTTTTTTTCGGCGTCAAATATTGCGGATTTTAGATACTGGCAAAATTAAAACAGCGTACGCAAAAAAAAAAAGACGTCGTCATTATTGCGCATGCGCCGAACCCAAACCGCGTTTTGGATTTGCAAATAGAAACGACGTTATTTCTTTGTGCACGCTATTCTAAAACTCGCTACTGTTAAGTGTCTGTGGCAGTTTCTTACGCGAGAAGTCCCAACCTTTGTGTTAAAATAAATTAAGTGGATGGCACTGGTTATCTAAATATAATCAATAAATCACTTAAATGACTGTCGAAATGGGAGCGAGCACGGTATACAATTTCTTAAACTTCATAAGTAAACCGACCAACCGAATGTTTACGTCGCAAAAAAAGATTGAGAACCTCATACACATGTAGGTGTGATATTATGAACAAACAAATCGCCTGATGTTGACGTACCATTACTTCTAGCCTCAGATAAAATACAAGTTAAACGTTCGTTGTCTATCTCCTCCGCGAGTTTCCTCACATAATCAAAAGAAACTGTTTTCGATATATTATGAATACAAAGAACGATACTTTCAGGAAATACAGATAGTCTCCTTGCGCTGACTATTCTTGACGCCTTCCGATCCTAAATGCGCGATATAAATATACGCGCTTCTTACTGAGAATGTTCCGCCACTATTAGTAAACAAACCTCAGTTGTCATAAGGACCTTTGAACCCTCGTGATGTCTTAGTCGTCGAGTAGACGTATCGGACTACAGTTTCCGAAGTAAGGCAAGAAAGCGCGGTGAAACGCGACGAAAAACACGAATACAACGCATCCGCCAAGGCGCGGAGGGGAGAGCGGAGCAGCAAGTTGAAGCAACCTAATGGCTGCCGCGTCACGTGATTCCAAGATGGCAGCGCCCATGCGGAGGAGGATGAAAAGGTCCTAAAAAAGCACCAAAGATGAGTTTTTTTTTCGTCGTTTTATCACGATTATTTATAAACGCGACCCCACGCTTCTTTTGAAAAATACACAATAAACAGTAATTAGTGGTCTGATGATAATGCAATTATTGCAAAGGTGCAAGCGAGCTGGGCAAGAATGACAACCATATACATTTCGGTCGCTCACCAGTCACCTAGATGTGTTTGGAAATTTGTGTTTGTCCTTTGTCCCCTTCTGCCACCCTTGTCCAGGCACTATACCGTCATGAGTGGTTTATTTGCGTATGGAAGCGTTCTAAAAAACAGCCACACGCCCCTGCAAGACACGCACCTTTTTTTTTCTTTTCGTGAAAAGGGGCGCGCGGCGATCTTTGATCGCATTTCTATTGCTTTTTATTAAGGGAAATCGCGGCGCATGATTTAAATTTTGGGGATTTCAGCGTCCTTGTCAGCTTTCACCTGAGACTTGCGCTCATTCAGTGGGAACAAGAGCCCAGCGCTGGCCCAGCGCTCCTGTCCAGTCTGCGTCCTCCCATTGGCCTCCAATGAATGACGTAAGAGTTCCCGCGCTGCGGCCTTGTCACCTAGAGATGCTGAAAGATCCCTGTTGCAGTCATAATTGTGTTGATAACATACATAAACAATAACCTTTAAATTATTTGAAAAAAATCTGCAGGCCACGATGCCATTCTAGAAGCCAGCGTCGTTGGAGTGCCCGACGCGCGTCTGGGCGAAGAGGTGTGCGCTTGGGTGAAGCTCAGGAAGGGCGCTGCGACAACATTGAAGAACTGCAGCAGTACTGCAGGACCAAGGCAAGTTGATTCTATTGCCTCCAAAATTGGCAAAACCTTCGTGTAGCTGCTATGTTAATAATGAGTAATGTAAAAACGTGCATCTGTATTTCGATTTGTCGATCAAGCCATCATGTGCAGAATTGCGTGTTATGAGGAACGCAGTAGACGCTGACGTTCAATCTGGACTTTCCTGACACGCGTCGCCGTGTCTTTTCAAAGCGTCGCCCCGTACTCTTTAGATATCGCTTCTATGTACTTTTTATTCATATTTTTTTCCCGAAAGCTTTTCAGCAATTCGCCAAGTATTTCGAAGCGTCGCCTCGCTTTCCACACCTGCCTCTTCAGTTTTCATTTTTCGTTGTCTCCGAAAACTCCTGGCAGTGGATCAACTCTAGTGCCTCTCATCGTGGACACGGCGAACGCGCACAGACGCTCTCAATATCTTAGTTAACTTCCGTTAAAATGCACTTAAGTATTTTAATTTTTTAATTGAGACATGTTTAGGACTTGAAATTAAGCCAATTTCGGCTGAAATTCAGAGTATATCTGGGGGTCCATCGTTTCCAAAAGGTATTTATTCTGAAATCGGTCATATTATGCAGAGAGAAAACAAGGTAAATGTGGCCGCGATGCAGGGCTCAAAGCTAGTCCGATAGGCACACGTTCTGTTTATCTCAGTTTCGCTTCACAAGAATGTGAAACATTACGAAAAGAACCTAGGAAACTCCTTGCTTGTGCATTTGAGGGCTATTCGCATGTAAAAGGAAGACTGTACGATTGTCTGCCCGCCGTCTGCCGAAGACCACCAAGAATTTGATCAGTTTAGAATTATGTTAGGCCAATAAATCGTACTAGACGGAAAAACAAAGCTCCAACTTTGTTAGTTTAGGTGCTTCCATTGATTGTTTTGTTTAAGTTCCCTTTCTAAGAATATTCGACTGACTGCTAATTTACAACTACGATCAATGAATTTCAGTTGAGTTTCTCTATGCATATGCAGCTAAGAATACGTCGAAGCGCTGGACAAACTCGTTGATGATTTTGTATGGATCTCCGCTGTTGTTTCAGTTTATTTTCACCTTTTTGTAGAGTATACGTGGTCGTGGACGAAATAAATTAGAATGTGCGACTGTGTTTAGTTCTTAGTCTACTCTGCCTGGTAACGAGACAAGGAACTTTCCGGGTGTCTGGAAGATCCTACATGCAGTACTTACGCACTATCTTTAGTACCTATGTAGCATGCTATCTACTATGCAATATCTTTAGTACACAGTGGCGTGCCAACTTGTTTTTGAGTGGGGGCAAACCAGACTCCTCCCCCCCCCCCCCCCCCCGCCGGGGGGCGGTGCCCTTGGTATCCCTCGGCGCCTCCGACCAGTCTTTGCCCCGCCCGGTGGCGGCTGTTTCAGGGGGGGGGGCAAAACACATGCCTTGCCCCTTCCCCCCCTCTCTGAAAACTGGGGCAAGCGCCCCCGTTGCCCCGCCCCCCCCCCCCCGGTTGGTACGCCCATGTTAGCACATGTGTAGTATCTCATATATGTAGTATGTTTAGTGCCTGTGTAATACTTTGTATCCCTCTACACGGTGTCATGTGTTTGCCATTTTGGATGTTGACGAGCTTTACAATAAATGCTTCACAGGTGAACAGCCCTAAGGTCCCCAGGTACGTCGTGATCGTGGACGAGTTTCCTCGAACCAGCGTGGCAGGTAGTCTAAGCCCGATATTCGGAAAGCAATGGCTGAGAAGCTGAATGGAACCCAGAAAGCAGTGTCCGAGGCAGCTTAGGTTTCGTGCCAGGGTTTTTATCATGTAGTTGTTTATAAATTGCACAATAAGCCAGAGCAATACGTAACTGGAACGAAG
>JAZHYW010004083.1:0-55045 GCA_037355805.1 Ixodes ricinus
GGTTTCGACCCGAAGAGAACAAGGCGACATCCTCGTGAGAGGCCTTGTGGGTTTCGACCCGAAGAGAACAAGGCGACATCCTCGTGAGAGAGCCTCGTGGGTTTCGACCCGAAGAGAACAAGGCGACATCCCCGTGAGAGGCCTTGTGGGTTTCCGACCCGAAGAGAACAAGGCGACATCCCCGTGAGAGGCCTTGTGGGTTTCGACCCGAAGAGAACAAGGCGACATCCTCGTGAGAGGCCTTGTGGGTTTCGACCCGAAGAGAACAAGGCGACATCCCCGTGAGAGGCCTTGTGGGTTTCGACCCGAAGAGAACAAGGCGACATCCCCGTGAGAGGCCTTGTGGGTTTCGACCCGAAGAGAACAAGGCGACATCCCCGTGAGAGGCCTTGTGGGTTTCGACCCGAAGAGAACAAGGCGACATCCTCGTGAGAGGCCTTGTGGGTTTCGACCCGAAGAGAACAAGGCGACATCCTCGTGAGAGGCCTCGTGGGTTTCGACCCGAAGAGAACAAGGCGACATCCCCGTGAGAGGCCTTGTGGGTTTCGACCCGAAGAGAACAAGGCGACATCCCTCGTGAGAGGCCTTGTGGGTTTCGACCCGAAGAGAACAAGGCGACATCCCCGTGAGAGGCCTCGTGGGTTTCGACCCGAAGAGAACAAGGCGACATCCTCGTGAGAGGCCTTGTGGGTTTCGACCCGAAGAGAACAAGGCGACATCCCCGTGAGAGGCCTTGTGGGTTTCGACCCGAAGAGAACAAGGCGACATCCTCGTGAGAGGCCTTGTGGGTTTCTGACCCGAAGAGAACAAGGCGACATCCTCGTGACCCGAGAAGGCACTCGTGAGGGCCTGGGTTTCGACCCGAAGAGAACAAGGCGACATCCTCGTGGAGAGGCCTTGTGGGTTTCGACCCGAAGAGAACAAGGCGACATCCTCGTGAGAGGCCTTGTGGGTTTCGACCCGAAGAGAACAAGGCGACATCCTCGTGAGAGGCCTTGTGGGTTTCGACCCGAAGAGAACAAGGCGACATCCTCGTGAGAGGCCTTGTGGGTTTCGGACCCGAAGAGAGACAAGGCGACATCCTCGTGAGAGGCCTTGTGGGTTTCGACCCGAAGAGAACAAGGCGACATCCTCGTGAGAGGCCTTGTGGGTTTCGACCCGAAGAGAACAAGGCGACATCCCCGTGAGAGGCCTCGTGGGTTTCGACCCGAAGAGAACAAGGCGACATCCTCGTGAGAGGCCTTGTGGGTTTCGACCCGAAGAGAACAAGGCGACATCCTCGTGAGAGGCCTTGTGGGTTTCGACCCGAAGAGAACAAGGCGACATCCTCGTGAGAGGCCTTGTGGGTTTCGACCCGAAGAGAACAAGGCGACATCCTCGTGAGAGGCCTTGTGGGTTTCGACCCGAAGAGAACAAGGCGACATCCTCGTGAGAGGCCTTGTGGGTTTCGACCCGAAGAGAACAAGGCGACATCCTCGTGAGAGGCCTTGTGGGTTTCGACCCGAAGAGAACAAGGCGACATCCTCGTGAGAGGCCTTGTGGGTTTCGACCCGAAGAGAACAAGGCGACATCCCCGTGAGAGGCCTTGTGGGTTTCGACCCGAAGAGAACAAGGCGACATCCCCGTGAGAGAGCCTCGTGGGTTTCGACCCGAAGAGAACAAGGCGACATCCTCGTGAGAGGCCTTGTGGGTTTCGACCCGAAGAGAACAAGGCGACATCCTCGTGAGAGGCCTTGTGGGTTTCGACCCGAAGAGAACAAGGCGACATCCCCGTGAGAGGCCTTGTGGGTTTCGACCCGAAGAGAACAAGGCGACATCCTCGTGAGAGGCCTTGTGGGTTTCGACCCGAAGAGAACAAGGCGACATCCCCGTGAGAGGCCTTGTGGGTTTCGACCCGAAGAGAACAAGGCGACATCCTCGTGAGAGGCCTTGTGGGTTTCGACCCGAAGAGAACAAGGCGACATCCCCGTGAGAGGCCTTGTGGGTTTCGACCCGAAGAGAACAAGGCGACATCCTCGTGAGAGGCCTTGTGGGTTTCGACCCGAAGAGAACAAGGCGACATCCTCGTGAGAGGCCTTGTGGGTTTCGACCCGAAGAGAACAAGGCGACATCCCCGTGAGGAGGCCTCCTAGTGGGTTTCGACCCGAAGAGAACAAGGCGACATCCTCGTGAGAGGCCTTGTGGGTTTCGACCCGAAGAGAACAAGGCGACATCCTCGTGAGAGGCCTTGTGGGTTTCGACCCGAAGAGAACAAGGCGACATCCCCGTGAGAGGCCTTGTGGGTTTCGACCCGAAGAGAACAAGGCGACATCCTCGTGAGAGGCCTTGTGGGTTTCGACCCGAAGAGAACAAGGCGACATCCTCGTGAGAGGCCTCGTGGGTTTCGACCCGAAGAGAACAAGGCGACATCCTCGTAGAGAGGCCTTGTGGGTTTCGACCCGAAGAGAACAAGGCGACATCCTCGTGAGAGGCCTTGTGGGTTTCGACCCGAAGAGAACAAGGCGACATCCTCGTGAGAGGCCTCGTGGGTTTCGACCCGAAGAGAACAAGGCGACATCCCCGTGAGAGGCCTTGTGGGTTTCGACCCGAAGAGAACAAGGCGACATCCTCGTGAGAGGCCTTGTGGGTTTCGACCCGAAGAGAACAAGGCGACATCCCCGTGAGAGGCCTCGTGGGTTTCGACCCGAAGAGAACAAGGCGACATCCTCGTGAGAGGCCTCGTGGGTTTCGACCCGAAGAGAACAAGGCGACATCCTCGTGAGAGGCCTTGTGGGTTTCGACCCGAAGAGAACAAGGCGACATCCCCGTGAGAGGCCTCGTCGGGTTTCGACCCGAAGAGAACAAGGCGACATCCTCGTGAGAGGCCTTGTGGGTTTCGACCCGAAGAGAACAAGGCGACATCCTCGTGAGAGGCCTTGTGGGTTTCGACCCGAAGAGAACAAGGCGACATCCTCGTGAGAGGCCTTGTGGGTTTCGACCCGAAGAGAACAAGGCGACATCCTCGTGAGAGGCCTTGTGGGTTTCGACCCGAAGAGAACAAGGCGACATCCTCGTGAGAGGCCTTGTGGGTTTCGACCCGAAGAGAACAAGGCGACATCCTCGTGAGAGGCCTTGTGGGTTTCGACCCGAAGAGAACAAGGCGACATCCTCGTGAGAGGCCTTGTGGGTTTCGACCCGAAGAGAACAAGGCGACATCCCTGAGAGGCCTTGTGGGTTTCGACCCGAAGAGAACAAGGCGACATCCTCGTGAGAGGCCTTGTGGTTCGACCCGAAGAGAACAAGGCGACATCCCCGTGAGAGGCCTCGTGGGTTTCGACCCGAAGAGAACAAGGCGACATCCCCGTGAGAGGCCTTGTGGGTTTCGACCCGAAGAGAACAAGGCGACATCCCCGTGAGAGGCCTTGTGGGTTTCGACCCGAAGAGAACAAGGCGACATCCTCGTGAGAGGCCTTGTGGGTTTCGACCCGAAGAGAACAAGGCGACATCCTCGTGAGAGGCCTCGTGGGTTTCGACCCGAAGAGAACAAGGCGACATCCTCGTGAGAGGCCTTGTGGGTTTCGACCCGAAGAGAACAAGGCGACATCCTCGTGAGAGGCCTTGTGGGTTTCGACCCGAAGAGAACAAGGCGACATCCCCGTGAGAGGCCTTGTGGGTTTCGACCCGAAGAGAACAAGGCGACATCCTCGTGAGAGGCCTTGTGGGTTTCGACCCGAAGAGAACAAGGCGACATCCTCGTGAGAGGCCTCGTGGGTTTCGACCCGAAGAGAACAAGGCGACATCCTCGTGAGAGGCCTTGTGGGTTTCGACCCGAAGAGAACAAGGCGACATCCTCGTGAGAGGCCTTGTGGGTTTCGACCCGAAGAGAACAAGGCGACATCCTCGTGAGAGGCCTCGTGGGTTTCGACCCGAAGAGAACAAGGCGACATCCTCGTGAGAGGCCTTGTGGGTTTCGACCCGAAGAGAACAAGGCGACATCCTCGTGAGAGGCCTTGTGGGTTTCGACCCGAAGAGAACAAGGCGACATCCTCGTGAGAGGCCTTGTGGGTTTCGACCCGAAGAGAACAAGGCGACATCCTCGTGAGAGGCCTTGTGGGTTTCGACCCGAAGAGAACAAGGCGACATCCTCGTGAGAGGCCTTGTGGGTTTCGACCCGAAGAGAACAAGGCGACATCCTCGTGAGAGGCCTCGTGGGTTTCGACCCGAAGAGAACAAGGCGACATCCTCGTGAGAGGCCTTGTGGGTTTCGACCCGAAGAGAACAAGGCGACATCCTCGTGAGAGGCCTTGTGGGTTTCGACCCGAAGAGAACAAGGCGACATCCTCGTGAGAGGCCTTGTGGGTTTCGACCCGAAGAGAACAAGGCGACATCCTCGTGAGAGGCCTTGTGGGTTTCGACCCGAAGAGAACAAGGCGACATCCTCGTGAGAGGCCTTGTGGGTTTCGACCCGAAGAGAACAAGGCGACATCCTCGTGAGAGGCCTCGTGGGTTTCGACCCGAAGAGAACAAGGCGACATCCTCGTGAGAGGCCTTGTGGGTTTCGACCCGAAGAGAACAAGGCGACATCCTCGTGAGAGGCCTTGTGGGTTTCGACCCGAAGAGAACAAGGCGACATCCTCGTGAGAGGCCTTGTGGGTTTCGACCCGAAGAGAACAAGGCGACATCCTCGTGAGAGGCCTCGTGGGTTTCGGACCCGAAGAGAACAAGGCGACATCCTCGTGAGAGGCCTTGTGGGTTTCGACCCGAAGAGAACAAGGCGACATCCTCGTGAGAGGCCTTGTGGGTTTCGACCCGAAGAGAACAAGGCGACATCCTCGTGAGAGGCCTTGTGGGTTTCGACCCGAAGAGAACAAGGCGACATCCTCGTGAGAGGCCTCGTGGGTTTCGACCCGAAGAGAACAAGGCGACATCCTCGTGAGAGGCCTTGTGGGTTTCGACCCGAAGAGAACAAGGCGACATCCCCGTGAGAGGCCTTGTGGGTTTCGACCCGAAGAGAACAAGGCGACATCCTCGTGAGAGGCCTTGTGGGTTTCGACCCGAAGAGAACAAGGCGACATCCCCGTGAGAGGCCTCGTGGGTTTCGACCCGAAGAGAACAAGGCGACATCCTCGTGAGAGGCCTTGTGGGTTTCGACCCGAAGAGAACAAGGCGACATCCCCGTGAGAGGCCTTGTGGGTTTCGACCCGAAGAGAACAAGGCGACATCCTCGTGAGAGGCCTTGTGGGTTTCGACCCGAAGAGAACAAGGCGACATCCTCGTGAGAGGCCTTGTGGGTTTTCGACCCGAAGAGAACAAGGCGACATCCTCGTGAGAGGCCTCGTGGGTTTCGACCCGAAGAGAACAAGGCGACATCCTCGTGAGAGGCCTCGTGGGTTTCGACCCGAAGAGAACAAGGCGACATCCTCGTGAGAGGCCTCGTGGGTTTCGACCCGAAGAGAACAAGGCGACATCCTCGTGAGAGGCCTTGTGGGTTTCGACCCGAAGAGAACAAGGCGACATCCTCGTGAGAGGCCTTGTGGGTTTCGACCCGAAGAGAACAAGGCGACATCCTCGTGAGAGGCCTTGTGGGTTTCGACCCGAAGAGAACAAGGCGACATCCTCGTGAGAGGCCTTGTGGGTTTCGACCCGAAGAGAACAAGGCGACATCCTCGTGAGAGGCCTTGTGGGTTTCGACCCGAAGAGAACAAGGCGACATCCTCGTGAGAGGCCTTGTGGGTTTCGACCCGAAGAGAACAAGGCGACATCCCCGTGAGAGGCCTTGTGGGTTTCGACCCGAAGAGAACAAGGCGACATCCTCGTGAGAGGCCTTGTGGGTTTCGACCCGAAGAGAACAAGGCGACATCCTCGTGAGAGGCCTTGTGGGTTTCGACCCGAAGAGAACAAGGCGACATCCTCGTGAGAGGCCTTGTGGGTTTCGACCCGAAGAGAACAAGGCGACATCCTCGTGAGAGGCCTTGTGGGTTTCGACCCGAAGAGAACAAGGCGACATCCCCGTGAGAGGCCTCGTGGGTTTCGACCCGAAGAGAACAAGGCGACATCCTCGTGAGAGGCCTTGTGGGTTTCGACCCGAAGAGAACAAGGCGACATCCCCGTGAGAGGCCTTGTGGGTTTCGACCCGAAGAGAACAAGGCGACATCCTCGTGAGAGGCCTTGTGGGTTTCGACCCGAAGAGAACAAGGCGACATCCCCGTGAGAGGCCTTGTGGGTTTCGACCCGAAGAGAACAAGGCGACATCCTCGTGAGAGGCCTTGTGGGTTTCGACCCGAAGAGAACAAGGCGACATCCTCGTGAGAGGCCTTGTGGGTTTCGACCCGAAGAGAACAAGGCGACATCCTCGTGAGAGGCCTTGTGGGTTTCGACCCGAAGAGAACAAGGCGACATCCTCGTGAGAGGCCTTGTGGGTTTCGACCCGAAGAGAACAAGGCGACATCCTCGTGAGAGGCCTTGTGGGTTTCGACCCGAAGAGAACAAGGCGACATCCTCGTGAGAGGCCTTGTGGGTTTCGACCCGAAGAGAACAAGGCGACATCCTCGTGAGAGGCCTTGTGGGTTTCGACCCGAAGAGAACAAGGCGACATCCTCGTGAGAGGCCTTGTGGGTTTCGACCCGAAGAGAACAAGGCGACATCCTCGTGAGAGGCCTTGTGGGTTTCGACCCGAAGAGAACAAGGCGACATCCTCGTGAGAGGCCTTGTGGGTTTCGACCCGAAGAGAACAAGGCGACATCCTCGTGAGAGGCCTTGTGGGTTTCGACCCGAAGAGAACAAGGCGACATCCTCGTGAGAGGCCTTGTGGGTTTCGACCCGAAGAGAACAAGGCGACATCCTCGTGAGAGGCCTTGTGGGTTTCGACCCGAAGAGAACAAGGCGACATCCTCGTGAGAGGCCTCGTGGGTTTCGACCCGAAGAGAACAAGGCGACATCCTCGTGAGAGGCCTTGTGGGTTTCGACCCGAAGAGAACAAGGCGACATCCTCGTGAGAGGCCTTGTGGGTTTCGACCCGAAGAGAACAAGGCGACATCCCCGTGAGAGGCCTTGTGGGTTTCGACCCGAAGAGAACAAGGCGACATCCTCGTGAGAGGCCTCGTGGGTTTCGACCCGAAGAGAACAAGGCGACATCCTCGTGAGAGGCCTTGTGGGTTTCGACCCGAAGAGAACAAGGCGACATCCCCGTGAGAGGCCTCGTGGGTTTCGACCCGAAGAGAACAAGGCGACATCCTCGTGAGAGGCCTTGTGGGTTTCGACCCGAAGAGAACAAGGCGACATCCTCGTGAGAGGCCTTGTGGGTTTCGACCCGAAGAGAACAAGGCGACATCCTCGTGAGAGGCCTTGTGGGTTTCGACCCGAAGAGAACAAGGCGACATCCTCGTGAGAGGCCTCGTGGGTTTCGACCCGAAGAGAACAAGGCGACATCCTCGTGAGAGGCCTTGTGGGTTTCGACCCGAAGAGAACAAGGCGACATCCTCGTGAGAGGCCTTGTGGGTTTCGACCCGAAGAGAACAAGGCGACATCCTCGTGAGAGGCCTTGTGGGTTTCGACCCGAAGAGAACAAGGCGACATCCTCGTGAGAGGCCTTGTGGGTTTCGACCCGAAGAGAACAAGGCGACATCCTCGTGAGAGGCCTTGTGGGTTTCGACCCGAAGAGAACAAGGCGACATCCTCGTGAGAGGCCTTGTGGGTTTCGACCCGAAGAGAACAAGGCGACATCCTCGTGAGAGGCCTTGTGGGTTTCGACCCGAAGAGAACAAGGCGACATCCTCGTGAGAGGCCTTGTGGGTTTCGACCCGAAGAGAACAAGGCGACATCCTCGTGAGAGGCCTTGTGGGTTTCGACCCGAAGAGAACAAGGCGACATCCTCGTGAGAGGCCTTGTGGGTTTCGACCCGAAGAGAACAAGGCGACATCCTCGTGAGAGGCCTTGTGGGTTTCGACCCGAAGAGAACAAGGCGACATCCCCGTGAGAGGCCTTGTGGGTTTCGACCCGAAGAGAACAAGGCGACATCCCCGTGAGAGGCCTCGTGGGTTTCGACCCGAAGAGAACAAGGCGACATCCTCGTGAGAGGCCTTGTGGGTTTCGACCCGAAGAGAACAAGGCGACATCCTCGTGAGAGGCCTTGTGGGTTTCGACCCGAAGAGAACAAGGCGACATCCTCGTGAGAGGCCTTGTGGGTTTCGACCCGAAGAGAACAAGGCGACATCCTCGTGAGAGGCCTCGTGGGTTTCGACCCGAAGAGAACAAGGCGACATCCTCGTGAGAGGCCTTGTGGGTTTCGACCCGAAGAGAACAAGGCGACATCCCCGTGAGAGGCCTCGTGGGTTTCGACCCGAAGAGAACAAGGCGACATCCTCGTGAGAGGCCTTGTGGGTTTCGACCCGAAGAGAACAAGGCGACATCCTCGTGAGAGGCCTTGTGGGTTTCGACCCGAAGAGAACAAGGCGACATCCTCGTGAGAGGCCTTGTGGGTTTCGACCCGAAGAGAACAAGGCGACATCCTCGTGAGAGGCCTTGTGGGTTTCGACCCGAAGAGAACAAGGCGACATCCTCGTGAGAGGCCTTGTGGGTTTCGACCCGAAGAGAACAAGGCGACATCCTCGTGAGAGGCCTTGTGGGTTTCGACCCGAAGAGAACAAGGCGACATCCTCGTGAGAGGCCTTGTGGGTTTCGACCCGAAGAGAACAAGGCGACATCCTCGTGAGAGGCCTCGTGGGTTTCGACCCGAAGAGAACAAGGCGACATCCTCGTGAGAGGCCTTGTGGGTTTCGACCCGAAGAGAACAAGGCGACATCCTCGTGAGAGGCCTCGTGGGTTTCGACCCGAAGAGAACAAGGCGACATCCTCGTGAGAGGCCTTGTGGGTTTCGACCCGAAGAGAACAAGGCGACATCCTCGTGAGAGGCCTTGTGGGTTTCGACCCGAAGAGAACAAGGCGACATCCTCGTGAGAGGCCTTGTGGGTTTCGACCCGAAGAGAACAAGGCGACATCCTCGTGAGAGGCCTCGTGGGTTTCGACCCGAAGAGAACAAGGCGACATCCTCGTGAGAGGCCTTGTGGGTTTCGACCCGAAGAGAACAAGGCGACATCCTCGTGAGAGGCCTTGTGGGTTTCGACCCGAAGAGAACAAGGCGACATCCTCGTGAGAGGCCTTGTGGGTTTCGACCCGAAGAGAACAAGGCGACATCCTCGTGAGAGGCCTCGTGGGTTTCGACCCGAAGAGAACAAGGCGACATCCTCGTGAGAGGCCTTGTGGGTTTCGACCCGAAGAGAACAAGGCGACATCCCCGTGAGAGGCCTCGTGGGTTTCGACCCGAAGAGAACAAGGCGACATCCTCGTGAGAGGCCTTGTGGGTTTCGACCCGAAGAGAACAAGGCGACATCCTCGTGAGAGGCCTCGTGGGTTTCGACCCGAAGAGAACAAGGCGACATCCTCGTGAGAGGCCTTGTGGGTTTCGACCCGAAGAGAACAAGGCGACATCCTCGTGAGAGGCCTTGTGGGTTTCGACCCGAAGAGAACAAGGCGACATCCTCGTGAGAGGCCTTGTGGGTTTCGACCCGAAGAGAACAAGGCGACATCCTCGTGAGAGGCCTTGTGGGTTTCGACCCGAAGAGAACAAGGCGACATCCTCGTGAGAGGCCTTGTGGGTTTCGACCCGAAGAGAACAAGGCGACATCCTCGTGAGAGGCCTTGTGGGTTTCGACCCGAAGAGAACAAGGCGACATCCTCGTGAGAGGCCTTGTGGGTTTCGACCCGAAGAGAACAAGGCGACATCCTCGTGAGAGGCCTTGTGGGTTTCGACCCGAAGAGAACAAGGCGACATCCTCGTGAGAGGCCTTGTGGGTTTCGACCCGAAGAGAACAAGGCGACATCCTCGTGAGAGGCCTTGTGGGTTTCGACCCGAAGAGAACAAGGCGACATCCCCGTGAGAGGCCTGGTTGACCGAAGAGCAAGCCTCCTGTAGGGTTTTCGACCCGAAGAGAACAAGGCGACATCCCCGTGAGAGGCCTTGTGGGTTTCGACCCGAAGAGAACAAGGCGACATCCTCGTGAGAGGCCTTGTGGGTTTCGACCCGAAGAGAACAAGGCGACATCCCCGTGAGAGGCCTCGTGGGTTTCGACCCGAAGAGAACAAGGCGACATCCTCGTGAGAGGCCTTGTGGGTTTCGACCCGAAGAGAACAAGGCGACATCCTCGTGAGAGGCCTTGTGGGTTTCGACCCGAAGAGAACAAGGCGACATCCTCGTGAGAGGCCTTGTGGGTTTCGACCCGAAGAGAACAAGGCGACATCCTCGTGAGAGGCCTCGTGGGTTTCGACCCGAAGAGAACAAGGCGACATCCTCGTGAGAGGCCTTGTGGGTTTCGACCCGAAGAGAACAAGGCGACATCCCCGTGAGAGGCCTCGTGGGTTTCGACCCGAAGAGAACAAGGCGACATCCTCGTGAGAGGCCTTGTGGGTTTCGACCCGAAGAGAACAAGGCGACATCCTCGTGAGAGGCCTTGTGGGTTTCGACCCGAAGAGAACAAGGCGACATCCTCGTGAGAGGCCTTGTGGGTTTCGACCCGAAGAGAACAAGGCGACATCCTCGTGAGAGGCCTTGTGGGTTTCGACCCGAAGAGAACAAGGCGACATCCCCGTGAGAGGCCTTGTGGGTTTCGACCCGAAGAGAACAAGGCGACATCCTCGTGAGAGGCCTTGTGGGTTTCGACCCGAAGAGAACAAGGCGACATCCTCGTGAGAGGCCTCGTGGGTTTCGACCCGAAGAGAACAAGGCGACATCCTCGTGAGAGGCCTTGTGGGTTTCGACCCGAAGAGAACAAGGCGACATCCTCGTGAGAGGCCTTGTGGGTTTCGACCCGAAGAGAACAAGGCGACATCCTCGTGAGAGGCCTCGTGGGTTTCGACCCGAAGAGAACAAGGCGACATCCTCGTGAGAGGCCTTGTGGGTTTCGACCCGAAGAGAACAAGGCGACATCCTCGTGAGAGGCCTTGTGGGTTTCGACCCGAAGAGAACAAGGCGACATCCTCGTGAGAGGCCTTGTGGGTTTCGACCCGAAGAGAACAAGGCGACATCCTCGTGAGAGGCCTCGTGGGTTTCGACCCGAAGAGAACAAGGCGACATCCTCGTGAGAGGCCTTGTGGGTTTCGACCCGAAGAGAACAAGGCGACATCCTCGTGAGAGGCCTTGTGGGTTTCGACCCGAAGAGAACAAGGCGACATCCTCGTGAGAGGCCTTGTGGGTTTCGACCCGAAGAGAACAAGGCGACATCCCCGTGAGAGGCCTCGTGGGTTTCGACCCGAAGAGAACAAGGCGACATCCTCGTGAGAGGCCTCGTGGGTTTCGACCCGAAGAGAACAAGGCGACATCCTCGTGAGAGGCCTCGTGGGTTTCGACCCGAAGAGAACAAGGCGACATCCTCGTGAGAGGCCTTGTGGGTTTCGACCCGAAGAGAACAAGGCGACATCCTCGTGAGAGGCCTCGTGGGTTTCGACCCGAAGAGAACAAGGCGACATCCTCGTGAGAGGCCTTGTGGGTTTCGACCCGAAGAGAACAAGGCGACATCCTCGTGAGAGGCCTTGTGGGTTTCGACCCGAAGAGAACAAGGCGACATCCTCGTGAGAGGCCTCGTGGGTTTCGACCCGAAGAGAACAAGGCGACATCCTCGTGAGAGGCCTCGTGGGTTTCGACCCGAAGAGAACAAGGCGACATCCTCGTGAGAGGCCTTGTGGGTTTCGACCCGAAGAGAACAAGGCGACATCCTCGTGAGAGGCCTTGTGGGTTTCGACCCGAAGAGAACAAGGCGACATCCTCGTGAGAGGCCTTGTGGGTTTCGACCCGAAGAGAACAAGGCGACATCCCCGTGAGAGGCCTCGTGGGTTTCGACCCGAAGAGAACAAGGCGACATCCTCGTGAGAGGCCTTGTGGGTTTCGACCCGAAGAGAACAAGGCGACATCCTCGTGAGAGGCCTCGTGGGTTTCGACCCGAAGAGAACAAGGCGACATCCTCGTGAGAGGCCTCGTGGGTTTCGACCCGAAGAGAACAAGGCGACATCCTCGTGAGAGGCCTCTGTGGGTTTCGACCCGAAGAGAACAAGGCGACATCCTCGTGAGAGGCCTTGTGGGTTTCGACCCGAAGAGAACAAGGCGACATCCTCGTGAGAGGCCTTGTGGGTTTCGACCCGAAGAGAACAAGGCGACATCCTCGTGAGAGGCCTCGTGGGTTTCGACCCGAAGAGAACAAGGCGACATCCTCGTGAGAGGCCTTGTGGGTTTCGACCCGAAGAGAACAAGGCGACATCCTCGTGAGAGGCCTCGTGGGTTTCGACCCGAAGAGAACAAGGCGACATCCTCGTGAGAGGCCTCGTGGGTTTCGACCCGAAGAGAACAAGGCGACATCCTCGTGAGAGGCCTCGTGGGTTTCGACCCGAAGAGAACAAGGCGACATCCTCGTGAGAGGCCTTGTGGGTTTCGACCCGAAGAGAACAAGGCGACATCCTCGTGAGAGGCCTCGTGGGTTTCGACCCGAAGAGAACAAGGCGACATCCTCGTGAGAGGCCTTGTGGGTTTCGACCCGAAGAGAACAAGGCGACATCCTCGTGAGAGGCCTCGTGGGTTTCGACCCGAAGAGAACAAGGCGACATCCTCGTGAGAGGCCTTGTGGGTTTCGACCCGAAGAGAACAAGGCGACATCCTCGTGAGAGGCCTCGTGGGTTTCGACCCGAAGAGAACAAGGCGACATCCTCGTGAGAGGCCTTGTGGGTTTCGACCCGAAGAGAACAAGGCGACATCCTCGTGAGAGGCCTCGTGGGTTTCGACCCGAAGAGAACAAGGCGACATCCTCGTGAGAGGCCTTGTGGGTTTCGACCCGAAGAGAACAAGGCGACATCCTCGTGAGAGGCCTCGTGGGTTTCGACCCGAAGAGAACAAGGCGACATCCTCGTGAGAGGCCTTGTGGGTTTCGACCCGAAGAGAACAAGGCGACATCCTCGTGAGAGGCCTTGTGGGTTTCGACCCGAAGAGAACAAGGCGACATCCTCGTGAGAGGCCTTGTGGGTTTCGACCCGAAGAGAACAAGGCGACATCCTCGTGAGAGGCCTTGTGGGTTTCGACCCGAAGAGAACAAGGCGACATCCTCGTGAGAGGCCTTGTGGGTTTCGACCCGAAGAGAACAAGGCGACATCCTCGTGAGAGGCCTTGTGGGTTTCGACCCGAAGAGAACAAGGCGACATCCTCGTGAGAGGCCTCGTGGGTTTCGACCCGAAGAGAACAAGGCGACATCCTCGTGAGAGGCCTCGTGGGTTTCGACCCGAAGAGAACAAGGCGACATCCTCGTGAGAGGCCTTGTGGGTTTCGACCCGAAGAGAACAAGGCGACATCCTCGTGAGAGGCCTTGTGGGTTTCGACCCGAAGAGAACAAGGCGACATCCTCGTGAGAGGCCTTGTGGGTTTCGACCCGAAGAGAACAAGGCGACATCCTCGTGAGAGGCCTTGTGGGTTTCGACCCGAAGAGAACAAGGCGACATCCTCGTGAGAGGCCTCGTGGGTTTCGACCCGAAGAGAACAAGGCGACATCCTCGTGAGAGGCCTTGTGGGTTTCGACCCGAAGAGAACAAGGCGACATCCTCGTGAGAGGCCTTGTGGGTTTCGACCCGAAGAGAACAAGGCGACATCCTCGTGAGAGGCCTCGTGGGTTTCGACCCGAAGAGAACAAGGCGACATCCTCGTGAGAGGCCTCGTGGGTTTCGACCCGAAGAGAACAAGGCGACATCCTCGTGAGAGGCCTTGTGGGTTTCGACCCGAAGAGAACAAGGCGACATCCCCGTGAGAGGCCTTGTGGGTTTCGACCCGAAGAGAACAAGGCGACATCCTCGTGAGAGGCCTTGTGGGTTTCGACCCGAAGAGAACAAGGCGACATCCTCGTGAGAGGCCTCGTGGGTTTCGACCCGAAGAGAACAAGGCGACATCCTCGTGAGAGGCCTCGTGGGTTTCGACCCGAAGAGAACAAGGCGACATCCTCGTGAGAGGCCTTGTGGGTTTCGACCCGAAGAGAACAAGGCGACATCCTCGTGAGAGGCCTCGTGGGTTTCGACCCGAAGAGAACAAGGCGACATCCTCGTGAGAGGCCTTGTGGGTTTCGACCCGAAGAGAACAAGGCGACATCCTCGTGAGAGGCCTTGTGGGTTTCGACCCGAAGAGAACAAGGCGACATCCTCGTGAGAGGCCTCTGTGGGTTTCGACCCGAAGAGAACAAGGCGACATCCTCGTGAGAGGCCTTGTGGGTTTCGACCCGAAGAGAACAAGGCGACATCCTCGTGAGAGGCCTCGTGGGTTTCGACCCGAAGAGAACAAGGCGACATCCTCGTGAGAGGCCTCGTGGGTTTCGACCCGAAGAGAACAAGGCGACATCCTCGTGAGAGGCCTTGTGGGTTTCGACCCGAAGAGAACAAGGCGACATCCTCGTGAGAGGCCTTGTGGGTTTCGACCCGAAGAGAACAAGGCGACATCCTCGTGAGAGGCCTTGTGGGTTTCGACCCGAAGAGAACAAGGCGACATCCTCGTGAGAGGCCTCGTGGGTTTCGACCCGAAGAGAACAAGGCGACATCCTCGTGAGAGGCCTCGTGGGTTTCGACCCGAAGAGAACAAGGCGACATCCTCGTGAGAGGCCTCGTGGGTTTCGACCCGAAGAGAACAAGGCGACATCCTCGTGAGAGGCCTCGTGGGTTTCGACCCGAAGAGAACAAGGCGACATCCTCGTGAGAGGCCTTGTGGGTTTCGACCCGAAGAGAACAAGGCGACATCCTCGTGAGAGGCCTCGTGGGTTTCGACCCGAAGAGAACAAGGCGACATCCTCGTGAGAGGCCTCGTGGGTTTCGACCCGAAGAGAACAAGGCGACATCCTCGTGAGAGGCCTTGTGGGTTTCGACCCGAAGAGAACAAGGCGACATCCTCGTGAGAGGCCTCGTGGGTTTCGACCCGAAGAGAACAAGGCGACATCCTCGTGAGAGGCCTTGTGGGTTTCGACCCGAAGAGAACAAGGCGACATCCTCGTGAGAGGCCTCGTGGGTTTCGACCCGAAGAGAACAAGGCGACATCCTCGTGAGAGGCCTCGTGGGTTTCGACCCGAAGAGAACAAGGCGACATCCTCGTGAGAGGCCTTGTGGGTTTCGACCCGAAGAGAACAAGGCGACATCCTCGTGAGAGGCCTTGTGGGTTTCGACCCGAAGAGAACAAGGCGACATCCTCGTGAGAGGCCTTGTGGGTTTCGACCCGAAGAGAACAAGGCGACATCCTCGTGAGAGGCCTCGTGGGTTTCGACCCGAAGAGAACAAGGCGACATCCTCGTGAGAGGCCTTGTGGGTTTCGACCCGAAGAGAACAAGGCGACATCCCCGTGAGAGGCCTCGTGGGTTTCGACCCGAAGAGAACAAGGCGACATCCTCGTGAGAGGCCTTGTGGGTTTCGACCCGAAGAGAACAAGGCGACATCCTCGTGAGAGGCCTCGTGGGTTTCGACCCGAAGAGAACAAGGCGACATCCTCGTGAGAGGCCTTGTGGGTTTCGACCCGAAGAGAACAAGGCGACATCCTCGTGAGAGGCCTTGTGGGTTTCGACCCGAAGAGAACAAGGCGACATCCTCGTGAGAGGCCTTGTGGGTTTCGACCCGAAGAGAACAAGGCGACATCCTCGTGAGAGGCCTTGTGGGTTTCGACCCGAAGAGAACAAGGCGACATCCTCGTGAGAGGCCTTGTGGGTTTCGACCCGAAGAGAACAAGGCGACATCCTCGTGAGAGGCCTCGTGGGTTTCGACCCGAAGAGAACAAGGCGACATCCTCGTGAGAGGCCTCGTGGGTTTCGACCCGAAGAGAACAAGGCGACATCCTCGTGAGAGGCCTTGTGGGTTTCGACCCGAAGAGAACAAGGCGACATCCTCGTGAGAGGCCTCGTGGGTTTCGACCCGAAGAGAACAAGGCGACATCCTCGTGAGAGGCCTCTGTGGGTTTCGACCCGAAGAGAACAAGGCGACATCCTCGTGAGAGGCCTCTGTGGGTTTCGACCCGAAGAGAACAAGGCGACATCCTCGTGAGAGGCCTCGTGGGTTTCGACCCGAAGAGAACAAGGCGACATCCTCGTGAGAGGCCTCGTGGGTTTCGACCCGAAGAGAACAAGGCGACATCCTCGTGAGAGGCCTTGTGGGTTTCGACCCGAAGAGAACAAGGCGACATCCTCGTGAGAGGCCTCGTGGGTTTCGACCCGAAGAGAACAAGGCGACATCCTCGTGAGAGGCCTCGTGGGTTTCGACCCGAAGAGAACAAGGCGACATCCTCGTGAGAGGCCTTGTGGGTTTCGACCCGAAGAGAACAAGGCGACATCCTCGTGAGAGGCCTTGTGGGTTTCGACCCGAAGAGAACAAGGCGACATCCTCGTGAGAGGCCTCGTGGGTTTCGACCCGAAGAGAACAAGGCGACATCCTCGTGAGAGGCCTTGTGGGTTTCGACCCGAAGAGAACAAGGCGACATCCTCGTGAGAGGCCTCGTGGGTTTCGACCCGAAGAGAACAAGGCGACATCCTCGTGAGAGGCCTTGTGGGTTTCGACCCGAAGAGAACAAGGCGACATCCTCGTGAGAGGCCTCGTGGGTTTCGACCCGAAGAGAACAAGGCGACATCCTCGTGAGAGGCCTCGTGGGTTTCGACCCGAAGAGAACAAGGCGACATCCTCGTGAGAGGCCTCGTGGGTTTCGACCCGAAGAGAACAAGGCGACATCCTCGTGAGAGGCCTCGTGGGTTTCGACCCGAAGAGAACAAGGCGACATCCTCGTGAGAGGCCTCGTGGGTTTCGACCCGAAGTGAACAAGGCGACATCCTCGTGAGAGGCCTCGTGGGTTTCGACCCGAAGAGAACAAGGCGACATCCTCGTGAGAGGCCTCGTGGGTTTCGACCCGAAGAGAACAAGGCGACATCCTCGTGAGAGGCCTCGTGGGTTTCGACCCGAAGAGAACAAGGCGACATCCTCGTGAGAGGCCTCGTGGGTTTCGACCCGAAGAGAACAAGGCGACATCCTCGTGAGAGGCCTTGTGGGTTTCGACCCGAAGAGAACAAGGCGACATCCTCGTGAGAGGCCTCGTGGGTTTCGACCCGAAGAGAACAAGGCGACATCCTCGTGAGAGGCCTCGTGGGTTTCGACCCGAAGTGAACAAGGCGACATCCTCGTGAGAGGCCTCGTGGGTTTCGACCCGAAGTGAACAAGGCGACATCCTCGTGAGAGGCCTCGTGGGTTTCGACCCGAAGAGAACAAGGCGACATCCTCGTGAGAGGCCTCGTGGGTTTCGACCCGAAGAGAACAAGGCGACATCCTCGTGAGAGGCCTCGTGGGTTTCGACCCGAAGAGAACAAGGCGACATCCTCGTGAGAGGCCTTGTGGGTTTCGACCCGAAGAGAACAAGGCGACATCCCCGTGAGAGGCCTCGTGGGTTTCGACCCGAAGAGAACAAGGCGACATCCTCGTGAGAGGCCTCGTGGGTTTCGACCCGAAGAGAACAAGGCGACATCCTCGTGAGAGGCCTCGTGGGTTTCGACCCGAAGAGAACAAGGCGACATCCTCGTGAGAGGCCTCGTGGGTTTCGACCCGAAGAGAACAAGGCGACATCCTCGTGAGAGGCCTCGTGGGTTTCGACCCGAAGAGAACAAGGCGACATCCTCGTGAGAGGCCTTGTGGGTTTCGACCCGAAGAGAACAAGGCGACATCCTCGTGAGAGGCCTCGTGGGTTTCGACCCGAAGAGAACAAGGCGACATCCTCGTGAGAGGCCTCGTGGGTTTCGACCCGAAGAGAACAAGGCGACATCCTCGTGAGAGGCCTTGTGGGTTTCGACCCGAAGAGAACAAGGCGACATCCTCGTGAGAGGCCTCGTGGGTTTCGACCCGAAGAGAACAAGGCGACATCCTCGTGAGAGGCCTCGTGGGTTTCGACCCGAAGAGAACAAGGCGACATCCTCGTGAGAGGCCTCGTGGGTTTCGACCCGAAGAGAACAAGGCGACATCCTCGTGAGAGGCCTCGTGGGTTTCGACCCGAAGTGAACAAGGCGACATCCTCGTGAGAGGCCTCGTGGGTTTCGACCCGAAGTGAACAAGGCGACATCCTCGTGAGAGGCCTCGTGGGTTTCGACCCGAAGAGAACAAGGCGACATCCTCGTGAGAGGCCTTGTGGGTTTCGACCCGAAGTGAACAAGGCGACATCCTCGTGAGAGGCCTCGTGGGTTTCGACCCGAAGTGAACAAGGCGACATCCTCGTGAGAGGCCTCGTGGGTTTCGACCCGAAGTGAACAAGGCGACATCCTCGTGAGAGGCCTCGTGGGTTTCGACCCGAAGAGAACAAGGCGACATCCTCGTGAGAGGCCTCGTGGGTTTCGACCCGAAGAGAACAAGGCGACATCCTCGTGAGAGGCCTCGTGGGTTTCGACCCGAAGATGAACAAGGCGACATCCTCGTGAGAGGCCTTGTGGGTTTCGACCCGAAGTGAACAAGGCGACATCCTCGTGAGAGGCCTCGTGGGTTTCGACCCGAAGTGAACAAGGCGACATCCTCGTGAGAGGCCTCGTGGGTTTCGACCCGAAGTGAACAAGGCGACATCCTCGTGAGAGGCCTCGTGGGTTTCGACCCGAAGAGAACAAGGCGACATCCTCGTGAGAGGCCTCGTGGGTTTCGACCCGAAGAGAACAAGGCGACATCCTCGTGAGAGGCCTCGTGGGTTTCGACCCGAAGTGAACAAGGCGACATCCTCGTGAGAGGCCTCGTGGGTTTCGACCCGAAGAGAACAAGGCGACATCCTCGTGAGAGGCCTCGTGGGTTTCGACCCGAAGAGAACAAGGCGACATCCTCGTGAGAGGCCTCGTGGGTTTCGACCCGAAGTGAACAAGGCGACATCCTCGTGAGAGGCCTTGTGGGTTTCGACCCGAAGTGAACAAGGCGACATCCTCGTGAGAGGCCTCGTGGGTTTCGACCCGAAGTGAACAAGGCGACATCCTCGTGAGAGGCCTCGTGGGTTTCGACCCGAAGTGAACAAGGCGACATCCTCGTGAGAGGCCTCGTGGGTTTCGACCCGAAGAGAACAAGGCGACATCCTCGTGAGAGGCCTCGTGGGTTTCGACCCGAAGAGAACAAGGCGACATCCTCGTGAGAGGCCTCGTGGGTTTCGACCCGAAGAGAACAAGGCGACATCCTCGTGAGAGGCCTCGTGGGTTTCGACCCGAAGAGAACAAGGCGACATCCTCGTGAGAGGCCTCGTGGGTTTCGACCCGAAGAGGACAAGGCGACATCCTCGTGAGAGGCCTCGTGGGTTTCGACCCGAAGTGAACAAGGCGACATCCCCGTGAGAGGCCTCGTGGGTTTCGACCCGAAGTGAACAAGGCGACATCCTCGTGAGAGGCCTTGTGGGTTTCGACCCGAAGTGAACAAGGCGACATCCTCGTGAGAGGCCTCGTGGGTTTCGACCCGAAGTGAACAAGGCGACATCCTCGTGAGAGGCCTCGTGGGTTTCGACCCGAAGTGAACAAGGCGACATCCTCGTGAGAGGCCTCGTGGGTTTCGACCCGAAGTGAACAAGGCGACATCCCCGTGAGAGGCCTCGTGGGTTTCGACCCGAAGTGAACAAGGCGACATCCCCGTGAGAGGCCTCGTGGGTTTCGACCCGAAGTGGACGAGGCGACATCCCCGTGAGAGGCCTCGTGGGTTTCGACCCGAAGTGAACAAGGCGACATCCTCGTGAGAGGCCTTGTGGGTTTCGACCCGAAGTGAACAAGGCGACATCCTCGTGAGAGGCCTCGTGGGTTTCGACCCAAAGTGAACAAGGCGACATCCTCGTGAGAGGCCTTGTGGGTTACGACCCGAAGAGAACGAGCGGACGGAGCAACATCTACGCGAGAAGCTTCGTGGGCTGCGGTCCAAAGTGCAACGACGACGCAGCATCGTCTACGTGAGAGGGTTGCGTGGTGTTGCGACCCGAAGAACGGACCAGCCGGTACCCGAACCCAGGACCGACTCCGGCGGGGGACGTCGAGCGACACCGGAGAGTCATCGCCTCAGGAGCGGCGCACTGACACAGGTGGGACTCATTTCTGTTTCCTCCGGGTTTCGCATGTCAGTGGTGTCGCGGTCGATGACTAAAGGAGCTCGAGGTACGATGAGTGAGAACGGTGATAAGAGCCCGGCGATGTTGGACGACGTATCAAAAGGGGAGGGAGTGAAAGGGAGAACGCGCTCAAGCTAAAAATTGCATCGTTAAGACTCAAACTCCAGATAGCCAAATTTTACGCTAATCAGGACGAGGAGAATTGGCGCCGTGGTGGGAAAGATGAGGGCCAGGTTGGAGCGAGCGGAAAATCTGAGGCGGTCGTCAAGACACAACACCTGGTGGAGTGGAGTCACCTGCTGCCGTCGACGACATGCCCGGCACAGGTGAACATCGAGGCGCGCTGCGAAAGCGTGAGCGATGGTGACGGCGGCGAAGGGTGTGAGAGCGAGAACGCGTTTGAGCTAAAAATTGCAGCTCTGAAAGCCAGACTCCAGATCGCCCAATTTAACCTTAAGCAGGCAGAAGAGAAGTCGCGCCGCGGTAGGAAAGACGAGGGCCGGGTCGAAGCGGGCGGCGCATCCGATGCGGTTGTCAAAACGGGCAAGGGACACTCCAAGCCTACCGGGAAGACAGACGCGGACAGCGATGACTGCGGCGACATCGAGGTCGAGCCGGCGGTCCAGACGGGTAGGGGGAGCCCCAAGCCCACCGGGAAAACGGACGACGCCGACGGGTTGCCCGAAATCTTGAATGAGCGGCAGAAGCTTGAAAATCCGGAAGAAGACCGCGAGGAGAACGCATACGGCGATGACCGCGGCGGCCGCGTGGTGAAGCACGTTCAGAGGAGAGCTGGCGCCGACGAGGCAGATGCACCCGCCGGTGATCCGGTGACGCAAGGAGGCGAGAGCGAGAGCGGAAGCGATGGTGACGGCGGCGACGAGGGGACGAACCTGGTTGGCGACATCGAGCGCAGGGATCCAGGGAACCCCGGCGCACCGGTCACCGCAGCACTGGGGAGGCAAGGGCCGTCCCAGGCTGGAAAGAAGCAGCTGCGCAAGAAGCGCATCGACAGGTCGGAGTCGGCGGTCGACAAGGACTCCGGGTCCAACCCTGCATCGGCTCCGGGCTACGACGAGGACGATCATGCAGAGAACGTGGACGACGGCGAGAGGACGGCGAAGAGGGTCTTGATCCCTCCGATCCAGACGCCGAGAGGGAAGCCCCGACTGCGGAGAGGCACCGCCTCCGGGACCGCGGCCGTGTCGTCGCCGAAGGTCAAGCCGGCGGTGCATCGCAGGGCGACTCCGAGGAAGAAGGTTGAGTCGAGCTACTCCAGAAGGGGGACTGTGGATGCAAGGTGCTGCGGGAACGGCAAGCGCAAAATGAGCACGGAGGAGAGGAGGAAGCCACTCCGGCCAACGGCCAGAGCTCGCACGCGAGGACAGCAGACATCCAGTTTGAGCTCGGGATCAGCGAGTGTCGTGGAAGCGACCGACTGCGCGCCGCCACGGGCAGTCCTCAGAACGTCTTCGAGCGGCAACGAGCTGGACGAGAAGACGGCCACGATTAGGGGGTAGCTAGCCAGGCTACTGGGTTTTTGTTTCGCCTTTAGCCTACATTTATTTCACTGCCCTCCTGATTAATTTTTCTTTTGCTGTTCGGTTGGCCCCTCGGTATTTTATATTCTACAAAATATATATTTTTTGTGGGTTCAGTCTTAATTCTCTGCGGGAGAAGTTTGGGTGTCCGCACGTATTTGAAACGTGTTTCGTAGCTATAGCGTTGGTAAGCCTGTCGAGGCTAGACAGACATGATTAGGGCATGATGATTATGCCACAGCTTTGAGAGCTCCCACCACTGATTTTGCGGGATCCTGGAATGTACAGGAGTGGGTCCAACTTGTGTGTGATCGTTGGTGGCAGTTTGGGTGATTTTGAACATGACTGCTATCATTGCAATTTTTCTTTTGTGCACCCATTCTGGTCTGTGCTCAGACGTTTTGCCTGCGGCACCAGTGTGTTCGTCGTTTTAGTATTTCTGGTTGTAGAATGGTAATCATTTTTTTTTATCGATGCCGTTTGATTTTGTTGACATTTACGGATGAGCGCTTGGTGAACTTTTAGAGCGTAATGTTGAAGTTGTTGCTTTTGGTTAACTGTGGGCCAAGCGGTCGGTTTGAATATTTGCCAGTGCGCTATTCGGAGAAGGAATTTATGTTGCGCTTACATCAAGTGTCAGCGCAACAGTCTTGGTGGGGAGGAGTTAAGTATATGGAAATCATGCTTATTAATTAAGGTGTTTTCTTTTGTTAGAACCTTCCAGAGTTGCGTCGGCATTGGTTTGTTTATCTTTCTATGTTGGGGTCGGCGTTTTTGAGGGAGCGTTTGTGGGGGCAGAGCGGCCGAGAGGTGGGAGCGGGTCCCCCGCGGTCGTTAGAAACGTCTCGGGTTTCGGGAGTCTGCTCGGACGATCCCTGGGACGGCCCGTTCTTGGAGCGGCTTGTGGATGTTAACCGAGTGTGCCTGTGTGTAGAGGGTTTTGCCGCTTAGTGTAAAATTGTCGCTCTTTGCCCGATGCAATAATTTAGCGGTTGGCGCCAGCCAGTCTGGGAAAATTGCAGAGAACGACTCTACAAGGAATTTGGGTTTGGCGGTTGGAACGCCGGGTTGACAGCTCGCCGACCATTGGAGAACCGTGTACCACGTGTGAGTGGTGGAATTTGAAGAGATTGGTCGGTTCCTGAGGGGAAAGGAGGCCCCTACGGGCCTACAAAAGGAGTGCGGAGAGGATTTTGGGAGATTCGGACTTTGGATTTGATTGAGAGAAATTGGGGACGGGGGTCGAGACTCTAGACGAGTCAGGATGGTCTCCCAAGTTGGGACTTGTAACTAGAGTGTAAATAAATGCACATAGTTCTATTCAAGCAGTGAGTCGACCCGTCACTCAGCGACGTTCGTGCCACCACGCTCCAGCCCATCGGAGCGGAACCTGCCTCCACCACCGGGAGGAACAACAACGTTGAACTATAGGCCTCCTGCGCTGAAGCTTTGAACAAACTGTAGCGCCCTCGTTTTGGGTAGTACAAGCTCACCTGATTGAGCCTCGCACTACTTATGGCACGTTAGTCGAGCTTTTTATTTCTGCCTGGTCCTGAAGAACGTAAAACACCTTTGGACGCCAAAAATCAGCCAGACTCAACGCCGTAAGACAATCAAAAGTGCCAAATTCATGCCACCACCGCTAGGGTACGCGTCTCTTATCTCTGGGTGGTGACGTCGAAACACCTGTGTCGCGACGCTTTCATTTTCTTTTTCTTTGTCATGTCTACTTTGGAACGCGTGAAACGGCATCTCTTGGCTCACGCTCTTAGCGTCTTAGCTTTGACGGCGTTCGAATTTTTGTTGTTTCTTTGTATTTTCATCGTGATCTCGCGCTCCGCACCAGAGCAGGCACACTTCTGCATGCCTGACAGTTTGAGACGCTCTAGTTTGTACTACCCAAAACAAGGCCTAACAAGCCCCTTTTCGCAGCACCCCTGGGCAACGCAGGAGGCCTATGGTAAAGGAAGCACTCGGAACCAACTCATGCACGACGTCCGTTTTAAGCCTTTTCGCCTATCCTTACAAGCGGTTGCATACCCTGTGTCAGCAGGCAATCCAAAAATGCACCAGGTCGAGGGTACGTCAGTTACTGGCTGGTTTGAGGTTTTGCGAAAAAGGTCTATAAGCGGTATGTTGACGATTTTGTCATCTGCATGTTTGAGGGACCGGATTTGTTCAGTTGGATTTCCTTTATAAAGGATTCAAGCTCCAGAACTCATCTTCACCAGTGAAATTTGCACTTGTAATTGTATTCAGTTTTTAGATTTAAAATTTTTCCAATCCCAAGGATTGTGCTGGAGCTATGGCAAAGATGCCCCGAAACCGGTGCTGCTATTTCGAAGTTGCCACCCGAAAAGCAGTGAAAAGAACAGTAGTATCCTCTCTCATCTAAAATGCTTTGGGAAAATCTTGTTTTCACTATGTTTATGAGAGTGTTAATTTTCAAATGTCACGGCTGGCTGCTTCAGGTTATAGCTCTTTTCTCCTGGTGAGTGTGTTGAGAATGTTTTCTTTAATTTCGGTTCAGTTACGGTTTCCCGCAAGAAACCTGAGAAGTGGGTGTGCTTGCCTTTTTCCACCTCTTTTCTCACAACCTCAAGGCTTTGGCAGAGAGCCATGGTGTAAACGTTGTTTTCAAAAATGATTTGTAAGTTAAGTAAGCTCACGCCTTTTCCGGGGGACAAGCATGGTTGCCAACAAAAATCATAGAGATCCGGTAATTAATTGTGAGATGGCAGTAGTGTATGAAATTCCCTTTGGCATGTAAACCATCTTAGTGAGTGTCAATAATTGTTACCGCTGACTGGGCTAAAACAACTGTTGTTAGCAAAGGAAAAAAAAGATCCATTTAAGAAGGTTATTAAGGAGACACTTAGGATTACCAGCGCCGGAAATTGTATTAGTAGGCCCTCGTTGACTTTGGATGAGTAGACACAGAAGTCCTTGTCTCTCTATTCTATTTTCTTTGTCTAGCTATACTTCGTTTCAGCTTGGGTCCCAGACGCAGCCGATGCTATCAAGCACGAGCGTGTGGCCCTGAACAGTGCCTGTACTGCACGAGCGCGTAGTGGTTGGCATGGGACGCTGGAAGCCCGGAGCTCGCGCCCGTAGCATCGGCTGCGTCTGGACCCAAGCTGAAACGAAGTATAGTTGGGATCATTTCTAATAATTCTTTTCTTTATTTTCGTTTATCACTAAATTGTACCAACCAGTTGTTCGGGAGCTAATAATTTGTTTTGAACAATGAGACACCGCCGTTCTTGTGGGTCTAGTGTTGATGTATTCACTGATCGGTCAAGACTGCAATCGTGCACGCGTTTTTGTCCAGTGTGTTGATTTCTTCAAATTTTCTTCTTTCTTTTCTTTTTTATTGTGTGTATAACGAAATTGTACCAAACCGTTGTTTGGGAGCTAATGGTTTGTTTTGGACGATGAGTCACCGCCGTTTTTGTTGGTCTAGTGGTTATGTAATCACCGGACGCTTAAGACTGCAGATGTGCACGTGTTCTTTTGCTTGATACCTTCAAATGTGGCGCCTGCTGATGACCAGGGAATGTGAAGAGAAGAAGGAAGACTGTGTCTAATTAAATCCTTGTTGTGCTGGTTTTGAGACGGTGTTGTTCTGTCCTTTTAGCTCCTTGTCTCTGGCTTTTTTTACTATGACAGTATGTATGTTTTAACTCGTCCAAGTCTTTTATTGCCGATGTGTCATCAAGTGTCCCACAAGGCTCTGTTCTCGGTCCTCTTCTTTTCTTGCTCTACATCAACGATTTACTGCGTAACATCGCCACTAAAATATATCTTTTCGCTGACGACTGCGTCCTATATCACACGATTAACTCCCCTGAAGACCATATCTTCCTTGACAGTTCATTTGCAAGCTTCTGCACCTGGTGTAACACTTGGCAAATGACCATAAACTTTCGCAAAACCGTCTTAATGTTTTCTTTTCTTAGCGTACGCTCCCTTCCATGTTCACATATTCATTCAATTGCTTCACACTGGAAAGAGTTTCTGAATGAATTAATGAAAGTACCTTGGCCTTCTTTTCTCGCAAAGATATGTCTTGGTCAAAGCAGATTGATTCCACCTGTAACAAAACACTTAAGAACTCGGCTATCTTCAACGTACCCTAGCGTGTTGCCCCACAAGAAACCAAACTTCTAACATATAAAACACTAATACGCACTATCCTCAAGTACGGTTCAATCATTGGCAGTTCCTGGAAACAATCTGATATTAACATAATTGAATCAACCCAAGAGAAAGCAGTACGTTTTATTTTCCGTCGCTTCGACAGAGATTTTTCCCCATCCTCTAACCTTTCTGCTCTAAGCTTAAGTCCTCTTTCCAGTAGACGTCACACTTTGAGCCTTAAAGTCTTATACGGTCTGGTTAACTCGCCACGCCTCGAATCATTAGATACATACATTTGGTTTCACATAGCGTCATCAACAAGGAGCCACCATGACCTAAACATTTCACCGCTTAATGCACGTACTGACATGTTTAAATACGGTTTCATTCCTAGATTAATTGAACATTTTACTCTGCTACCCGGTAACACCCGTTCATTACCTCCAGACGAGTTTCTGTGTGCGGTTGACAGTGGTTGATCTTATTTTATGATGTTTTATGTTTTTGTTTCGTTTTATCCAATATTGAATTGTGATTCCCTCACTCCTGCAATAGCCCCGACGGGGCTGCAGAATGTAAAATAAATAAATAAAAATAAAACCTTTTTTGACGAGTTCGCCGGCGTCCCATAACGCGAAAAAGATCTCTTCGTATTCGTCCAGATGGAGCGACTGTAGCGAGATGGTCTGCATTTTCGGGCACTTTTCGCAACGGCGCAGGAAGCAATCGTTCTGTGGAGCGCTGCAGGGGTAGATGCGCTTGAGGTTGTCTTCAGTGCATGTCTTCTTCGAGGCATTTGTTATTGTCGTTAAAAGCAACTGAAAATTGACGCAATATATGCATGCGCACACCTCGTGCTCGAGACTCTTTTTTTACCCATTTTAGTCGTAGGGAATAAAATTTGGAGATGCCTAGTTCTCGATGGGGATGGTCCTTCCTAAACAGCTGGTAAGCTTCCTTAATAGAGCGGGTCATAAACCTTTTACGACTTTGGTCATGTTGTCCTTGATCATGGCTTTGACGACGTCCTTTTTGTTGGGGCTTTGAACAGAGCATGCGAGGTCGTCGCGTCTGTAGTACTCAAGTGCAATCCTCACGTCTTCGGCATTCGCCTTTTTCCCATGTAGGGATCAGGGGTTGCCGATACACCACCTTTAAGCTTCAGTTTTCTTGTTTAAGCAATCATGTAGGCAGTCGCTTCGGACAGCAGACGCAATATTTCTTTCTTTGAGATGCTTGGTGGCAGAAGCGTGTACAATCGCTTACGTTCCTGGGCGGAACTGCATGCCTTCAGCGCTTCGCGGAACGCGTCAAACCACTCCGCGCAGTGCTCACAACTGTCGTCGGCGGTTTTCATGCCATAAACGTTTGACAGCTTTCTTCTAATCGAATAACTCACTTGAGCTTGTTTTTTATTCAAATACGCTTCGCGTCTTTTTTTTTTTTAAATTGTTTTACGTTGTTTTAATGGAGTAACGAAATAACTAGCAGCACAGAAGTCTTGACTCAGTTCAGCCAGAATTTCATCAAAGTCCCGGAAAGAAGAGTTCGATGTACTCACGTTGTGTGGAGAAGCAATCTCATTCTGGATGTATTTGTAGCAGTGTTGGCATAAAAGGTCAAATTCATTCACTGTCCGTGGAGCCAGTAGCTTTTCCAGCCGCACTTTGTTGAGACTCCCTACCGGTAGGAGGTGCTTATCGCTATACACTTTCTTCTTGTGTCTCCGTAGAGTCCACACAGAACAATCGCACGGTGCTGAATCGTTGGGCCATGGCTGTTCGATCTGACACTAAACTCTTACTCGCTTCGTAAATAGCAAAACTTGAAACGTCCTCGCAAACGCTTATTTGAGAGGTTTTGAATTCCTCTCTCCCGGCTCCGAATTTCCGGTCAAAGTTCCGAAAAAATAAAATGACCTTGTGGTTATCAACTTCTGTCTTCCCTTGTAGATATAATCGGTGCGTCGCGCACGGTTAAGCTGTTGTTTTTGTTTGTAGTTCTACTTATTGAGCACCAAAGACACCGAGTCTCCTGTAAGCATAACGTTAGTCAGCCGTCTTTTGTTTTGAATCACCCTGTGAAAGTTTCCTTTATCGTAATGTTTTATGGGTTTTCGGTGTTGGAGTGTAGTTTGTGTGTGTGTGTGTTGGGGAAGGGGGTTACGGCAGTAAAATGGGAGAGGGGGTTAGGGGTTCTGCCTCGGTCGGTTCACATAGCGCTGTGAAACTCATCTGTTTAGGTCCTTGGGAGAGGTGCCCGTTCCCGTTGCTGTCCCTAACCTTGGAGGGACTTAGTTTGTCTGGCCAGGTTCGGTCAAGTCTTTGCAGTCGCATGTCTTTCTCTTCTCTTATTTTTTTTTTTTTTGTGTGGGCATGCATTTATTGTCGTTCTTCTTGTGAATAAGCTCAGCTGCGTTTGAGATTTCGTTTCGCACTGTCCGTTATTTTTGTTTTTCCTCATCTCAGGGTTTAGATTGAAATGTTTCCTAACCAACTGACCTGCATACTTTCCCTTCTTACAGCTACTCTCGCCTTATTTCGCCGTAACTGACTCTTCACGTATTTAGCTTTGGGTTTCAAGGTAATGTGATGTGCTTACGATTCGTAACTGCCACCAGCAGTGACGTTCGCAGACGTCTTTGTTCGTGACTAAAGGGTGAGACAGAAGGAAAGAAGGGGGGGTACTTTTCACTCTCAACGCAGAGTCCCGATTTCCAGCTTTTACGCTCCCATGAAGGCGACCTTTTGCAGCAAAGCAGCTTTACGAAGACGTCGGCTCGCTTCGAGTGAAGGTGTGCAGTAGCTTTTCCCGTTTCGAGGTCATATCCTACCTCAATGTTTTGCCATCACAATTATTTCAAGTGACTGCAAAGTGCTGTGGGTATCTAAAAAAAATATGGAGTTTTTTTAAATATTGACGCCTGATCTTGACATTTTTTCAGAAATCAGCTGCATTTCCGCCTTAATAACAAGGTGACAATTAAGGATAGGCATATTATTTTATATATTTGTAAAGATAATTTAAAGACGCTCATATTGATATGGCTTGTAATGCATTATGAAAGGAGTTAATTTAAACAAAAATGGGAATATGTCTCTAAAACGCGTTTTATGCCATGTTTGATTATTTGTTGTTTGCATAGAAATATTTTATCGATATTTTTACAATTTTTTCCGTATGTGTTGTGTATCTTTTGTGAAATGTAGTAAAAATTAATGGTGACGTAAAAGCTTGGATGAGAAAATGACGAGTGTGCAAATTAGAATCGTGAAATCTCAATTTGCATGCCTCGAGTTTTTCTATTATATATCTCAGCGAAAACAATTGTTTCTGCGTTTATATATAGCTGAATGTTCCTCCCAAGAACCTGGTCTTCATATATGTTTTAAACAAAAATATCAAAGCTGTGACCCGGGCCATCATTGAATGAACTGACGTGGAATCATCCTACACTACCTTCGACCATCGCCGAAAAGTCAAACAAGTTCCTTCAATGCCTGCTGTTTTCTACGCATCTTGGTCGAGTGCTAAAATCAGATATAAGAAAATGAAAGGTTGATTGCGATGTTTCTTCTCAAAATTGCCCTGATCCGTGAAAACCAAACCATGAAAAAATGATAAGCTTAAGGGCTCCTGAAAATGAAAAAAAAAATATTTTTTTAACAATCTAGTTGGGGCACGCGTGCAAAAAAAAATTTACGCGAAAAAAAAATTTAGAGCAATATTGACGGCGCGAGACGCGATTTAGTCGGCAGTCACCTCCTTTCCACTTGTTTTCTCTCTCGGCATTTCGGGCGTGTGGAGGAGAGGTGGATCGGCTTCGCCTTCACGACCGAGATGGTCATTCCGGAATGACCCGTGACGTCATGGACTTCGCGCGCAGAATTTCAAATAAATCTCTCGCCGTCAATATTGCACTAAAAAAAAATCTGTTCGCGTAAAATTTATTTTTTGACAAGCGTGTCCCTCTTACACTGTTAAAAAACACTTTTTTTCTCAGGGGTTCTTTAAACTTAAGACAAGCAAATAATAAAACTATTTAATTCCAGAGTTAACAGCCTTTACAAAGACTTCTATGTGCCCAGTTTTAATCTCGCCAGTAAAAAAAAGTTATTGTCGACGAAAAAAGCTTTTGTGTACAGAAGTGCACATATTTCGCGCTGTACTTGCTGTTGTCCCCATTTAATGCCTCATAACTTGTCATGCTCATTCAAGGATATTGATTTCGTTTGTTCTTGCCTAGCTGAACTTCATGCGAAATGTTCTTGACATTGCACATTTTCTTGCGTTATCCTCTTCCCTTCTTACTCGCTACATGGTTTGCCAATTATTGTGTCTCTTGCAAAGCTTCAGAGGCATTTCAAGCAGTAACCACTTTTTTGAAGATGCACTCATTAAAATATAACTCTTATTACGTATAGAAATATTAGAAGCAGTGGCAATTGTATCTGTTGCAGTATTGTTTGTGGTGTATTGTAAAAAACTACTGCAATATTTATATAATGTTTTAGAATATAAAAAGTATTCGTTGCTGAGGATTGAAAGTGAAGACCTCATCTTGAAGTTTCGGCGTGAACAAGGAACCGATACATTTCTCGGTTGCAGAAAAAACACAATAAAATTACGTTTCTTGCGGGAGTCATTATCATGCAGGTTTTCATACTAAAATGTTCACTTTGATTAGAATTGAACCAGATGTTCACAAAACGTATACCGCTACTATATTGCCTTTGACCTTAGCATTATTAATTAAGGAACCACGTCGTGAATGTCTTCCTTTGCACAGGAATGCAGGGATGAGGTGAAAACAATGCTCATTGAATGGAAAGCGAAATTGAAGGTACGACTACTAAACACTAAGGAAGTTAAGTGCCCACCTCGAAGTGAGAGCAGGAGTTTCCAAGACTGATTGACGGACTGTGTGACAAAATAAAAATAATAATGAATATATTCCCTGTCTTTGAGTGTAGCATTACTAATACTTTCACTTCGGCTTTAAGTTCTACTTCTGCCAGAATCAGAAACCTCGAAAAAAGCATTCGACCGTGTACCGCATGACGTTCTTTTATCTGTTTCAGACGATGTAAATGTCGGTTCAATTCGCGAACGTGTGCGCATGGCATACAGTGGTTGTACGCCCAGTCTTATAGTGAATACGTCGGTTGGAAAGCGTATCAAAGTAGAGCGTTCCGTACGCAAAGGGTGTCCTCTTTCACCCCTTCTTTTGCATTTATATAGAATCGTTTTGTCTGAGCATAATTATGCAACAATAGTATCAGCGGGTTTCATCTTTTTGCATCGGAAGTACGTATTTTAGCTTACGCTGATGATATCGCCGCGTTTTGCACAAATCAAGAAAGCATAGTTGAAGTGTTGAACATAGACGTTTTTGTGCTGTTAGTGCTACAAGTGTTGCATTGCTCGCGAGTTAATATTCAAAATTACACCGTGTTTTTGCTGGTTTTCATTTCGGGCTCGTCATGGGAACGGGACGAAGCCGTATGCACCTTTTTCCGGCGCGTCCGCGATGGCGGACCAGGATTGTCACATTTATCTTTGCAGCAAGCTGTGAATCGTTTTATTTATCTTTGGGATGTTAGTGACCCGTTTCTAACAAATCATCTGCAAGGCGAGACTGTGCAGACCTTTGCCTGAGTTTATTGTTTCTTCGGAATGTGTGCCAGAGGCATCCACAGATACCTCAAGTAAGTCGTCGCGTCGCGTACATTTTTGGCAGCCAGGTTTTCTTTTAAATGTTTGAGCGAAGTGTCCGGCAAAAAGTCGTGAGGTGATCATTGTGACGACGTCTTTCCTGTACCTTTGTACAGATCCCTGTATAGTGGCAGGACCAGGAGAGGGATATGTTAAAAGCGTGTGAAGAGAATGCCTGTTCCGCCTGGCGTTAAGTCATTCGTCTTCTCAAATTACACACCGGCACCTTAACTGTAGAAAACATGAATGACGGAAAAGCGGGACTGTCTCGTCCCGTGGGGGTGACCACTGTTTATCTTGTGTCAAAAGCCAATCGGAGACAATTGTGCATGTATCTCCTGGAGTGCTGGGATGATAGCGTCTTTTCTCGGGATGTCCGCCAACGGAACCTTGGAAAAAACATATTTTCAGTTTAACATGCATGGAATTAGATAACCTCCTCTCTTTGAAAATGAGGACGGCGTGCCCTTTGATATGATTATGTTATTGGGCCTGCATAGGTATCTGGAGGTCTCAGATGGCTACGCACCATGCCGATATTGACGCGCACGAAGCTCGAGAATATTTCGGCGAGCGTATTACCATCAGTGTTAAGGTACACAAGGCACAGAGCTGCTTGCCAGAGTGGATTCAACGGTGGAAACTGTTATGAATTTGAAACGATTTTAACTTATACTACTAGGGCCCAAAAACCGGCTGGTAGCTTTAACACTGCCATTTCGCTGTTATTTGTCATGAGAGTTGTATACAATATCCTGTAAAAAAACGGCTGAATTGTTACTGCATTTGACTTTTCGCGCGGAGGCCTCAGGTTCGATTCTTGGGAGCGGACGCTTTCATTTATTTCTTTAATTTAGAGTTCTCGAGTTCAAAAACCTTATCGTCTGATCGAGTTGCAAATGTTTTACGCTCCGAACGTTCCACGCCGAATGTCCCAGAAGTACACGTGTGACATAAGGCTCCGCAGGCGATCGGAGTCAGTCTCGTCCCAGCGCTTGATCTCGCTGTTTCGTCGACATACAGGAGAAGGTTAGCGCCTGCAAAGCTAACCCTTCCTATTGATTTTTTTTTTTTAGAGGGGGGGGCTAAGTTTGCCCTGGTAAACGTTTAGTTTCTCCAGTTATTCGCCGCCTCATCATTTGTCATTCGTGAAAATATTGTATAAAAGCTAAAGCTTGAACAGATGCTCAAAGTCAGGATTTCCCACATTTCCGCTATAAAAGAGCTGAAGGATCAAGCAAATTTAAAACAGTCTAGGCTCGATCAACGTATTTATGGGGAGGGTAATTTAAGACTTTATTTATGAAGATTTCATACTCGCTTCTTGTCTTTAGGGATTAAACGGGAGAAGCCAGAGCTCAAGCTGGTCAGAATGGATTTGGAAGATAAGGGTCAGTTACCACTGGCGACTTATCTGTTCATAGTACTTGTAAACCACAGATAAAAAGAACAATGACGTTATTAAAAAAGAGGTATTTTACCTTGCAACTAAGATATAATAAGTGTGGTTGGCGTGCTAAGCCGTAGAAGACGAAATACAGCTGAGTTGATAGTAAGTGCTGATTGAGGCAATCATTTTTACTGGTGTACCTGTTTGAGTGTGAAAGGTTCTCGTGCGCTGTAGATTACAAGCGTAGGAGCCAGCCCCGAGGGATGAAAAGAAATTATTTTTCTTCTTTTTCTAAGCTTGCTGCGTGAGCTCTGTGATGCGCGAGAAAATAAAAACAAATATTTCAAGCCAAAACATCATTGAGCTTCGACGTCTTTCCCACAAACTGGTGACCCGGAATCCAGACGCCCACCGCCGCCTCCTACGACGACCACAACCGGCATGCAGAACCTGGCGCAAGGCAGTGCTACTACCGGCTAAGGCGCGCCTCTTCATGACCCCGACACCGCCCTCACAGCCATCCAACTCCGGCGTCCGCGCTTTTGGCTGAAACATCCGCGAGTCAGGATAACACAAGTCGAGGCTCAGTTTCACCTTTACTGTATAACATCGCAGCTGTCTCGGTTCTATCATGTCGTCGCCTCCATCCCTCTGGCCGTCGCCGACGTCCTGGACGACATTCTGTGCCGGCCTCCTCCTGACGACCCCTACGACCACCTGAAAGGCATCCTCCTCGAGCGGGTGACGGCTTCGAAGCGCACGAGCATCAAGCCGCTGCTCACAGCCCAGGAGATTGAAGACCGCTGCCCATCTCAACTTCTTCACCGGCGGTTGCTCGGTCCCCAAGCCTCCGGCTCCCAGGACCCTATTCTGCGAGAGCTATTTCGTAGAAACTTACACAAGGAGTACGCAGGGTTTTGGCAGCTGCGGACGATATGCCGCTAGACCGTCTGGCGATGCTCGCGGATCGCACCGCTGAGTACGCTTCACCGTCCATTGCGACTATCAGACCGCACGAACCGCCCGCCTGAGAAACAGCCCTTACAAGACTCGAGGCGCTCATGGAACAGCCATCCTGCGCTGATGATGCTGTGAGGCCGTCGTATGAGACACCTTCCCGACGAAAGAGGCGAGATATGTCTCAGACCCGTTCATCCTCGGGACGCGAATCACGGTCAGCCGACAGATTGCTGTGCTGGTGAAACAAGCGGTATGCAGAACGTGCCACGCGCTGCCACCAACCATGTTCCTGGTCGGGAAACCACACGGCCCGTCACTAATGCTGCATTCCCTCTGGCGTTCGAATCGCAACCGCGAACCGGATCATCTCGGTTTCATCATCAGATGCGCATGAAAGTGCACTGAATCTGTAAGCAACCACGTTCGCAACCGCTTCACGATTGCGGTTCAACCGCCAGTGTGAATCGGCATAAAAGCGGCAAGTGACTTCGCCCAACACCCAAGCCGCTTGTTATGCGTCATGGATAAGAACTTTGGTCATCGCTTTTAAAGGACACGAGGGCCGATGTTAGCGTCCCGCAGGCGTCACGACTTGACCGTCGGCAGGCGCAGCCATAGCCTCCTCTATACTCACAAAACCTGGCAGTTCGACGACGGAGCCATAGAGTGCCCGGTCGAAGATTTGGAGCGCGAGGATCTGGTAGCACAGAGCATCAAAGAGCCACTTCTCGGGAACCTGGACGTCAGCGCACAGCTTTTGCAGCGGCGAGGACCCGAAACGCATTTGTTCGCTTGGGAGAAGTGTGTTTTGGCGTCTCGCCGCAGCACGGCTCCAGTCTCGTGGCTCTCCTCACACCCGTTGTCTGCCGCTCCACCTTTTCCATTTCGGCGGCCGCTTCTCGTGACGATCTGCCAGGCTTTGTCAGTACGTAAAAGGCTATGGCGCAGCACACCAGGCCCCCACGAGCAGTCAAAAGCTCTGCCATCGCCGCCTATACGGCCAGAGATCTCTAACCATCAGCATTGGACAGCAACGACTTTTCCGCTGGGTCTTCATTGTTTCAGACCATCGGAAGGCCATACTGGGAGGGGACTTCTTGGCGAACTTTGGCTTGACCGTCAACGCGTGTGGCAGAAGCCTCATAGATGCTACGACATCGTTCATTACTCAGGGTATTCTACCGTAATTTGAAGTTTCTCCGATGCGCCCTCTGGCGGCGTCTTCAAGGTATGAAGCCATCCTCGCAGAATATCCTGCCATAACCTGACCCTACGACACGGAGGTGCCAGTCAAGCACGCCGTAACGGCGCTCCAGTCTCGGCGCGCCCTCGCCAACTCTTCGGCGAGCGACTTAACATCGCGCGCAGAGAATTCGAACACATGCTAGGGCTTGGCATCATCAGCGCCTCCTCCATCAACTGGGTGTCGCCTCTTCACATGGTCCCAAAGAAATATCCAAACAACTGGAGACCATGCAGAGATTATCTAGCCTTTAATGTGTGCACGGTGCCAGCCGGCATCCTTGGCCACGCCTTCACGATTTCTCCACTGGCCTAGCTGGCACCAATATCTTCAGCAAAATCGATCTAATAAAGGCCTACCGTCAAGTCCCCGTCGAGCCAGCGGATGTGCTCAAGACTGCTATCACGACCCCGTTCGGACTCTTCGAGTACGTACGAATGCCTTTTGGCCAGCGGAATTCCGCACACACTTTTCAACGCCTAATCAACAAAATCAACAAGAGGACTTCACTTCGTCTTCGCTTGCGTCGACAACGTCCTTGGGGCCAGTTCATCTTCAGAACAGGAATAACATGTGCGACTTCTATTAGACCGGCTGCAGCAGTACAGCCTTGTCATCAGCGCGAGTAAGTGCATCTTTGGAGTCCATTCCTTGAACTTCGTCGGCCATCGGGTAACATCGTCAGGCGTCCTACCGCTCGAAGAAGTCCGGGCAATCCGCGAGTTCCCTCAACCTACGACGCTTCGCAGGCTTCGCGAGTTGCTCAATCTGGTTAATTTCCACCTTACATTTCTTCCCCACTGTGCCGAAATTCTACAGCCCATGACAGACTTGTTAAAGACCAAGAAAGCGCCTTCGTCGTCAGTTGAATGAACCGATGAAGTAGCATCAGCTTTTTCCGCCGTGAAGGAAGCCTTGGCCAACGCAACCCTGCTTGTCCATCCACGACCTGAGGCTGCCACCCGTCTCTTGACCGACGGCTCCAGTACAGTTGTAGGGGCTGGCTAGCAGCAGCTTCTCCACGGCAAGTGGCGTACACTAGGTTTCTTCTCTCAGAAACTGAAGCCTGCGGAAACGCGAAATAGTACGCTCGGATGTGAAATTCTTGCCACCTATCTTGCCCTAAGGCACTTCGGGTACATTCTGGAAGGTCACAAGTTCCACGTCCTGACGGACCATCTATACCTTTGACTTACGCGTTTCATGGCAATCACACCGCCTACTGCTCCCGAGAAATCCGCCAACTCGCCTACATATCAGCGTTCACGGTAGATCTCCGTCACATCAAAGGAAAACAACTCAGCAGAGGACGCTCGTTCCCGCGTCGAAGCTCTTTCGGCGCTCTCGGGATGCATGGACTTCGAGTGCATTGCTGCCGCGCAACGAGACGACCCTGAGTTGATTAACCATCCTGAGACGCTGAAGTCTTTGGTATTAAAGCTGATTGCCAGCTCTCAATGCACCGGGGACATCCTCTGCGACGTGACCATGAGACATCCTCTACCTTTCGTCCCGTTGGCACTTCGTCATCAGGTCATCGATCATCTACACAAAATGAGCCACCCAAGCATCCGAGCCACGCAACGCCAGGTAATAACACGCTATACGCTATATGTGGCCTACAATAAACGTTGGTGTACGATGCTGGGCCAGGAGCTGCCTTCATTGTCAGCGCTCTAAGGTGAGTCGACACACCGTCACGCCTTTGAGACCATTCCGTGTCCCTTCGGCACGGTTCGACCATGTTCACCTCTATCTCGTGACGTGCGTCCTCACGCGTCGACCACTACACCAGGTGGCCCGGAGCTACTCCCCTGGCCGACATCACTGCCGAGACAATCGCCAAGACCTTTGTCGAGACGTGGGCATTCCGCTTTCGATGTCCATTCAAAGTCACTACTCGACGCCATGCTACCTCACATGTCAATCGACGATGGCAACGACGTCATTCAACTAGCCTCTCAGCCCAGACTCCTGGAGGCTCGTCAACTGGAAGAATCAGGATTCAAGACCAACACACAGTTGACGCACGCCTGTATAACTTTTGTCGTCGTGACGCCCACCTTCATCCCAGAGACCGGGTGTGGACACCGATATAGCGCCACGATCTCAGCGAGAAGCTCCTGAATCACTACTTTGGACTCAAAAGGTTCTTCACCGCCTTGGGGATTTGAACAATGAAGTGCTGCCGGATTACCGTGTCCTTCATCCCCCCGCCCGCGGCGACCCGAGGGCGGTCCCATCGTTCGCCTCAAACCGTACTACGAGCGGTAGGACTCTAAATGCTGTTTTGATTGTTTAGGAATCACTGCTGTTGTTGTTGTTGTTGTCAGCGTTGTCGTCACCGTCGTCGTCGTTGTCGTTGTTGTTGTTGTTAATTCTTAAAATACGAGGCGTTTTTTTAAAGGGGGAGGAATGCCGCGTGCGCTGGCCTTGTGGGCAGCGCGCGCGGTCACAACTCGGAATACCCGGGCTCAAATTCCGCCAGTGATGTTTAGTTTTCCTTCTCGTTTATCTTCTGCAAGGCTCCAGATCATCGTAGTTATTTGTTGTGTCTTTAGATTTGAACATGCTGGAACACGAAGCGGCTATAAAAACAGCCGCTACGCCTGCGCATACGCAGTATTGCCGAAACAAACTAAAGATAAAATAACGCCCAGTTATTTCATATTCAGTTTGGCACAAGCTCAGCGCATTAAACTTTTTTTAGCTTCTTTATTTCACCCCTTCCTTGTCGTGTCATTCGTGACAGTTTCAGATGCTTCCGCATCTGAAATCAACTCGCTCAGACCAACGACAACGAACAACGCATCCATCAAGCTCCGGCCAATGCTCCGGCCCAGCAGGGGCCAGCCACTGCCTGGGCGCTGCCATATTTCCTGTGACCATTATTCCGCGAGACCAACATCTTGAGGAAGAACAAAGACAATCTGACCCGCGATGTACTGGAGGCCTTCCACATCATCTGTGAGGACAGGAACTGTATTAGTGTAGAATCCGTATCGCTGTCAAACAAGAAAAGAGAATTCCTTCAACAGACAATGAAGGGCCACACGAGCCTGGATGAACAAGCCACTATCATTCACGGGGCTGGTGGTAGGCGCTCGTACAGCGCTCGAGTCCGCAGCAGATTATTTAGTTTTCTGTCTCTTTCTTTTATTTTTAGTAAACATAGTTGTGAGTAGCGCTCTTTTCTCTGTCCTCTTCTTCTCTCTGCTTTGTACGCTAAATACCTTAATATGTTAGGTTATCAACTAGCCCAAATGTCATCTTTACTACAGTGACGTCACGTATTGGTAAGGTCACTTGACGAGTAGTCGCATTTGCGTACAATGGCGGCGGTCTGGGGCGGTGGGGGTCACTTCCGTGTGCGGACCGGAACTCCGGTTTATTGCTCAAAGCCCATCTACCTCGTTGACAGTTACCTACCACGCAGAATGGCAGATCCAGTCGATCGCTTCAGCCGATCAGCTGTTTATGACTTTGATTGAGCTGCGCTCCAACACAACACACTCCGAACTAGCTTTCCGATTCAGCTGTAGCACTGCCACTGTGTTTAATGTGATGCTGACATGGATTGACGTGCTTCACAAGGAGTTGTGCGAAGGGTTGATGTGCCCTATTCCTTCAATAAAGAAGAACAAGGCATGCGTGTCATTTTGGTTCTCCAGCTTCAGCAGCTGTCGCAATATCCCTGATTGCACGAAGGTGGAAGGCGCCATGCCAAAGGTATGTTTGTTTACAAAGATACATTAATAATTAGTATTTAGCCATGTAAGGCAATTATTTTATATGCGGTCATACCACAAAGATTAATACGATGGTTTTGCAATTTTTATTTATTGAGAATGAGCTTCCATTCAGTATGTACCACATGGTCTCGTCTCTCCAGGGTGCACGCCAGCTATTAAGTGTCATGCTTCTGATTTCATATTAGGAGATCTTGTAAGAAGTAATACCAGGCAGCTGCTACTGGCCTACAAATTGAATGCTTACATGCATCCTCAAACATTTCGCTGCCTTCTCATTGAGGCCCTCCTAAATTGTTCATATCATAAAAGCTTGTGATATCAGGCGCCTTAAGCCACACATACATGTACCACTCTTGGTTTGAAATCACTTAAGTTTTGTCTAAAATCAAGGAAGCATCTTTTTTTTACTGTAATCCTAATAATGGTGATTTTCATGTGCAAGATATGAGTTACGAACTCTGAGGAACAAAATAATTACCTAGTTGCACTCATACATAGTTTTCACATGAGTTAGTACAAATACAAAATTGGTACAGGAAAAGCCACTTTCTAGCAGATGCATGTCATGCACCTGCTTGCTTCCCTGGAACACTTGCTTCTCCTCAGGTCAACGGAAGCACTGCGAAAAAGCGGCAGTGCGGGCGAAACGCGCATGTGTGTTTCCTCCAAAAAGCCTAGATATAAAATAATATAGAAGCCACACATGTTTAGGAACTTGTTAATCCAACTTGGTGATAAATAATGAGCAAAATAAATGAACGAGCTTCAATAGCAGAAGCGGACTCTCGCAACTTGTTAGCGGGTTTCCCGGGGCGCATGTGTGCACTGTGGGAAAGTGTACTTCAGTGTCAATAACATGTTGTGCATCGTTCTAGATTTCGATATATGTCTCACGGATCCCAGAGGTACAGGGGACAATCGATTGAGAAGCAGTGTTCAAGAAGCATTGCACTAAAGTTTACATTTTACATAAACAGATGTTGACGAATATGACTCCCTCGATCGCTCGTCCCCTCCAGAATCCTTATTTTGAATGTATGTTCTATCGGTATGATATGAAAGACTATTCTAATCAAATAATACTTTTTGTCTTCATAAGTCATGTCTAGTTTTGTTTTTATTTTCCCCAAAAATGTAGGACCTGGAGCTTCAGGGCATCATGTGCAGTGCCTACAAACGCAGAACCACCCTGAAGGGCCTTGGTGTGGCTCCCAATGGGGTCGTGACATATATCAGCAAGTTGTACCCAGGGTTAAACACAGGCAAGGACATTGTCGAAGACTGTGGCGTGCTGCAACAACTCAAGCCAGGAGACCTTATTCTTGCATACAAGGGCTTCATTGTTAGGGATCTCCTCACTCCTCATGTAAGCCTTAATATACCACCCTTGGTCAATACTTCAACTTGGGCGAGAAGGTTCGATAGCTTTATCAACAAAAACAAAACAAAAAGAGTTAGACTATTTAGAAAAAGTTACCTAGTTACATCAGCCGTATCTTGATTTAGTTATTTATATATAAGAGTAAAAGAAGATGAATATGAAACGCAATACAAACCAGAGTTGAGAGTCAGCGCAGTGTGTGTGTTCTTTCTTTGTGTGAGTGAACTTTTCATGTGTGTCTGTTCTTGTGCGCTGTGAACTGTAAGTATACCACCTTTCCTCTCGAAACTGCATTTCACGCCTCGACAGATCCTGTTGACAAAGTCAGTTACCGTTACCCGTGTGCATGTTGAGAGGGCAATATTTTGCATCAAACTATACAATGCTCGAATACATTCCGGGGACCTTCTTCCCTGTTGCCTCAAATGTGTGGGAAGTATGTGCTGCACTAACAAATTTCCACTATCCCCTCATAAAGAGGTTGAACGGTTTTATAGGCCAAAGAAGTAGCACCAAGAAATGCAAGTGATCTTGACGCTAATTCTTTGTCTAATAGGTGGAAATCAGTTCACTTGCAACTGAAGTCATGGAAGACAAAGTTTCCAAACAGGCGAGCTGGTTAACGTTATACGTGATTATAAACCATTACGTGTGTGTTTGTTAGCTTCACCTCAATCAATCAAATCTTTATTCAACATCGCACAGATGTTGGGGGCGCAGACAAAAAGCCTATAAAAAGGCTTGACTAAGGGTCTGCGCCCCCTACAAAAACTTAGCATTGCAACAGGGGCACGTAATAACAAAAATACATAATCCCATTGGAGGTGCGTCTCAAATTCACGAACAAAACACTGTAAGAGCGGTATAGCAACAGAGAAATAAAACAGAACATGTTGTGACTTGCAAATGCTAATCAACACTTAGATTATTTAATAAAGAGGGTAAGTTAAAACGATGCATCTGACGACCGTAATTTGTACGTGTTTGTGGAATAATCCAGTGAGAAGTTGAACGTATATCGTGTGTGTGTACCTTACGTTGTAGATGTGATAAATTTAAAATTGCCATGTTATGTTGCCTAATGCTCACATTGTACCGTTTTAGTAAAATATTGTTATATAATTGAGGTATTGGGAGTATTTTGAGTGTTTCAAAACAGACTTTGTATGGGCATCATATGGTATGTTTGCTATGATTCTAATGGCTCGTCTTTGGATTACATGCAACTTGTTTATGTTGGAGAAAGTCGTTGTCCCCCAAACCAAAAAACAATAAGAAATTACAGAGGAAAATAATGAGTTGTACAAAAGTTTCTTAATACATTGAGGCATAAAATAACGTAATTTAGATAGTACACCTACAATTTTGGAGATTTTTTCGGCAGTCATATTAATATGCTGATTCCATGTGAGATGCTCTTCAAATAACACTCCTAGGTTTTTTACCACTGAAACAATTTGAATGGATTCTGAGCCAAGCTTAAGGTCAAGAGTGGGAACATAAGGATATTCATTTCGGGGTCTGAAGAGCACTGCATGAGATTTGCTTGTGTTTATGGTTAGCGAATTTGAAATGGTCCAGTTATGAAGCAAGCGCAAACAATGGGAAGCTTGTTCTTCGAGGTCCGACACTTGTGCGGCACTAAAGAATAAACTGGTGTCGTCGGTGTAAATAACGAATGTTGGGTTGGAATCAATTAAAACAATGTCGTTGATGTAAAGATTGAAGAGTAAAGGTCCTAATATACTACCTTGAGGAACACCGGCAGAAATTAATTTGAGGTCTGATAATTTCGTTATTTATTACAACTTGCTGACAGCGAGAATCTAGATATGATTTGATTATTTGTAAAAATGTACCACGAAAACCGTAGGAATCAAGTTTTAAAAGCAGTGTTTTATGATTTATGGAGTCAAACGCTTTTGAAAAATCTATAAACACACCAAGTGTAATTTCTCTGTTTTTTAAAAGATCCCAAAATTAGCTTTTTTTGAGTGAGAAGGGCAGTCTCTGTTGAACGAAGCTTGAAAACCGTGTTGGCAGGGTGTCAATAGGCTATATTTATCACAAAAACCGCAAATTCGCTTGTAATTTATCTTCTCTAGGCATTTTGAAAAAAATGGAAGAATTGATATTGGGCGATAGTTAGATATATCATTTTTGTCTCCTACTTTGTGAATTACAGTTACTTTGGCCATTTGCATGCTCTTTGGAAATACTCCTTGCGCGAGGCAGCTGTTAAATATATGCTCCAAGACAGGACTGACTAGATCTATTACATGTTTTATGGGGTAAATTTGTAGATCATGCGGATCACGTGATTTACTGTTGCGGAGAGTCAAAAGGAACTTATAATTTCATTTGTGTCTGTAGGGAACAAATAAGCACTGTGGGAATTACGCGGGCCCAAGTACGTCATACAATTTGGATCATGGTCGCTCTTAATTAGGGACACATAATAGTCATTAAAGCAGTCGGCTAATTTTTTTCCGGATAGTTTTTCATTATTTGATATGATTTCAATAGTATGATTTGTGGCTTTTCTGCCATTCAAAAACTGGTTTATTTGTTTCCAGACGAGATCGCTTCTTTTCAATATGTCTGTGTTAAATAATCTGTGCATGTAATCTTTTTTGGCCTGACGGAGATAAGACGTGACTTTATTTCTGTAAGTTTTAAATTTTGCAAGATCATCTTAGCGTCTACTGCGAAGAAAGCGATTGTAAAGGAAGTTTTTTCTTTGAATCATGTTTAAACATTCTTTAGTAATCCATGGCTTGCGCGCTTTTCTTGGCATTTTGTATGTTTTATATGGGAAACACTGAAGATATAATGATGTCAATCCCCTTCTCGACCGTTCGTCTCCGGTTTAGAATCATGTGGATTATGAAACTGGTCATAGCTGCATCCAGCTTGATTGTCTGATTTCCAGATAGATTTGGCTGGGACCAGTTTACGAATTCAGCGGATGTACCGATTTTTACCACCCAAAGTCAAAACCTGCACTTCTCGTACAGTAGTCTTCAATGTATTGTAAATGTATTGTAAAAGTACGTCGCCCTTAACAACAGTTGCTCGTCTCCTATAGCAGTTAAATCCGGAGTACCTCAGGGAACCGTGCTGGGTCCATTGTTATTTCTCATCTACGTTAATGATTTACCTTTCCTAATTAAGTCTTCAATTAGATCATATGCTGACGACTGTGTTGTGTATTCTAAAATACCCGATCCTTCTGAGTGTGCGCAACTCCAAGCTGATTTACACGCTATCGAATCTTGGTGTGAAAGGTGGCAGATGCAAATAAACGTACATAAAACTATACAAATGACTTTCACTACTAAACGTAACACAATAGACTTTCAATACTACCTTTCCGGTAATAGGATCGAAAATGTATCAACTTATAAGTACCTCGGGGTTTACTTAACGAGCCGTCTTTCATGGGAATGCCATATAACTAAGATTGTTTGTAAAGCTAACCAGACACTCGGCTTTTTGCGACGCAACCTTTTTCTTGCCTCTAAGGAACTAAGCTTTTAGCATACACCTCACTTGTTCGTCCCCAGCTGGAGTACGCCTCATCGGTTTGGAATCCCCATCAGTTATATTTAGAAGAGATGTTAGAGGCCGTCCAAAACAGAGCGGTAAGGTTTATTCATAGAAATTATAATTTCACGGCTAGTGTCAGTAATCTTAAAACTCAACTTGGCCTCCCTCTCTTAAAACACGTAGGACGACATCCGCCTTAACCATTCTACATAAATTTTACTATCATCTGCCTTTGCAGAGATCTTTATACTGCATACCTGCACCTCACACCTCCCGTCGCTTAGGTAACTCCTGCAAGCTTCTTTTATCTATTCCTAGGACAAATATATTTAAATTTTCGCCTCTGAAGCTTTCCATTAACAACTGGAATAAATTACCAGACTCAAGAGTAACAATATCGGATATCTCAAAATTTAAAGAAGCACTTGCCACCTTTTACGACCTGTAGCCCACTTGTGTTTTATCTTTTGTTCGTTTTTTTTTCTTTTTGTTTGTACTGTGTACCTGAACTGTACAAAGATTGCCTGCCCCCCCCCTTTGTAAAGACCCACGTGGGCATTTAAGGGATTAATAAATGAAATAAATGAAATGAAATTTAGTGAACCAGCTGAAAGCTATTTTGAGTCTGCATCAGTGTTTCTCTTACTTCTTTTACCTCCGATATGTTTTTTCTAACCTTTTTTGTGTTTATTTTTGTTTCCCACTTTGCTAATTTATACCAACACGAATTCACAGTTTGTTAAAAGTGACTAAAAATAAGCCTCGCAGGGGGCAGCTGTGAAAGCAGGTGTTTGGTGAGAGGCATCACCACGGATTCGCCCGCCCACGCCTGGCTCTGCGTGGTTTTTCCGTGTTCGGGGAAAAGGCATCCTGGTGGTTGAGCCCAGCTCGGGGTAGGTTTGGACCCTTCGGGGCCCCCGTGGGGGAAATACACCACTTCAGCCCCCGCTTCTCGTAAACTTGGAAGTCCTGGTAAGACCCGGCCAAGATCATTCAGTGAGTCGCCTCTCTTCACACTTCCTCTCTTTGGCTTTTCTTTTCATCTCCTCTCCTTTTCACTTTCGTATTCTTTAGCGGCAAGGGTTCACCATTGGCGACCATGGACCTCTGTCTGGACCCCCACTTCGGTATAGTTTCCCGGCAGCACTGTTAGAGTAACGTCTCCAGCAAAGCCCATTTTGTTATGGTGCGTCACCTAAACCTTGTTGGGCTCCTGTAGTGGGCGGTACACCATGGATTCTGAACGCCTTTTCCGCTTCATGGCTCTTCCTCCTCCTAAACCCAGCTCACATCAGCCCTGAAAAGGCGCTGATTTGAGCACAAAGCCATCGAAAACAACCCTCATGTGGAAAAATTCACCAAGTGTTTTGTTGTCCATTCTTTGGATGAACAAAAAACAGTTGCAAAGATATCTTCTTTCGTTGTGTCTAAGGTCCTGGAACACCTTATCGTTTTTTTTATAAGGCAGAAAACTGCACTCGGGAGACCTTTTCGTGGAGGTGGACACAACACTCGAGCCCACAACCGTCGTCGATGTGAAAGTGTCAGTGAGTTCTCACCGCACACTCAAAACAATCCGTGGAGTCCTCTCTAAGGACGGCCTTCTTGATACTAGTGAAGAAGAGCTCCTTGAAGGACTTAAAGGGGCCGGCGTTGTTACTGGGAAGCGCATTGTGTTCCGAAAGGGCGGCAGAGAAACTCCATCGAAGCACGTCATCCTGACCTTCGAGAAACATGCCCCTCCGCAAAAGTAAAAGCAGGATACCTACATTGCCTGCATTCATTCCTACGTCCCCAACCCGCAACGATGTTTCCGCTGCCAACGCTTTGGTCACGGATCACGGAGTTGCAGAGGAAAAGAAACTTTTGCAAAGTGCGGAGGTCAGGCTCAGGTCGCTGACATCTACCACGCTGTGGCCCGCTGCAGTAACTGCAGTGTACCACAGCCAGCCTACTCCCGCACCTGACCCACCTGGCGACAAGAAAAAAAAAGATTTCTTTGGAAGCCAAGGAAAAAATTTAGTACCCAGAGGCCTAGAAAAGGATGCCCTTCCCGTCAAAGGGAGGTTTTACCGAGGTGGTGCGCAGGGGCCCTGCACCGCTCTCGGAGTCGGGGGCCACCCTGGTCTCCCAGGAGATGCCGGCGGCGACCCTCGAGGCCTCAACACCGCAATATGGGCAGCAGCCCCTCCAGCACCCCGAGGGTGCACTCACGCAGCCCTCTCCAAGGGTGGGCCGGTGGCAGCCGTGCCCACTGTTTCTCCTTGGCCCTCCCCGAGGGAGAAGGAGCGATGTCCTCGCTCCAACTCGTTTGAGAGGGGCTCCTCTTCTAGGGATCGGCGTGATTCTCACACCACCCCTGGCTCTAAAGGAGCAAGACCGATGGAGCTTAGTGACTCGTTGTCCAGCACATCCTCCGCCACTCCCTATGGATCGGGCCGAGATCGGCAACTGAACTCTCGAACGCCCGATCAATTGAAGCCTGCAGGCAAGCCTGGCTGCAAAACTGAGGGATGGAAGGGGCGGCTGAGGCGTTTGATCTGTCCAGAACCATTTCTGACTTCAACGACGCGAATAGGCAGACCCCAATACCGAAGCACAAATAAAAAACGCCTGTAAAGCCACCAAAATTAACCTCATACTCAGCCTTTAATTTTACTATATGCATTTTACGCTATGCATATACCCCATGCATTTAATTGTTGAAGCTGTCTCCAATTTTACATTGTCTACTTACTTTTTGATGTATATTGCATTGCGACAAATTTTCGGAAGTCAGCATAACCTGTTTTTAATATTTATTGCGTAACTTATTTTTAGCGGCTTTTTGAAGTTCACTCCGTGCTTCAGGAGTACACACTCTCTGCAGTTTGTCTCTAAGAAACGTATTTGGATCCGTCAAGTTGTTAATTTCTGCAACCATTTCAAGTTTTTCGCAAAGATCGCGTAACGCTGCTTGGCAGTTGCGGAGGAGTTGCCATTTTCGTGGATGGCAAGGTGCAAGCTGCCAAAATTCCTTTGGAACCTTCCCTGGAGACCGTCGAAACACGGTTATTGTTAGATCGCCTTATTAGTGTGGGCTTTCTTTACGTGCCCCCTTAATCTTCCCTAATTCTCTCAGATCTTGAAACCTTGAACCAGCTCTAAGCTCTTTGTTGTCCTGGGAAATTTAAATTCCCACCATCCGCTTTGGGAAAGTCAATGACTTGGCAGTCGAAGATCTGTTGTAGAAAGGTTTATTTCACGAAAAGCTGCCAGACTCCTAAATACGGGTGAGGTCACATATTTCAGTTCGACTCACCACTCTTTTTCCTGCATTGACCTATCCATTGTCTTCATCCATGTTCGCAAACTTTACCTGGACTGTCTTGAAAAACCCACATCGCAGTGACTACTTCCCTCTCCGTCTCATCACCACAGAGCCTTTAGCTATTCTCCCCTGCTGTCTCTTCGGTGGAAACTTTCTAGAGCAAACTGGGAACTTTTTGGGGAATGTGTAACATCCTTCATCGTGCCCGAAACACACTATATTGATGAAGAAAATAAAATCATTACAACTGTCATTGTTGACGCATCTAATGCTGCTATTCCACAAACATCATGTATGCTACCCAAGAGTCCAAAGCCTTGGCGGGATAGCGAGTGCCGAAAGTCCAGAAATCGCAATTCGGCGATAGCCCCCCCCCCCCCCCCCCCACACACACACACCTTTTAGCATTCAAACACCTGCGAGCGGAAGCTCGCCGTGTCAGGAGGCAAACGAAAAGGCAGTTTTTCACTCGTATGCCTCCTCCATTCATAATTGTGCACCAGCCAAGATTGTGTTGGATAGGATAAGGCGAATGGATGGTGATTACTCCCATTTTTCACTCCCTCTGCTGTCAGCCGACAATGGAGAGGCGCTTTCATCTTTGCAGGAACGGGCTGATGCATTGGGTAGACGTTTCGAGCATGTCTCAGCTCTGGGAATTATACAGAAAAATATTTTACGCTTTAAAACCAAACCTGAAAAGGGTTCAATCCGCTGATCTGATAGCTGTGTCGAAGGATATGACTCTCATTGAGCTGCGTCGCGTCATTGCCATAGCAAAGTTGCGTTTTATGGCGCACCGTGGACTTCACGAGACGCCCATCAAACCACCGCGCGAGGCGGCTGACTGCGTGGTTGCTTCGCCTCAGACACGATCACATGGTCGTGTCGCCGCGGGGTCGGTTGGGATTTCGAATTCGGCTCCGACGAGCCGCTTTCTGCCTAGCCACTGGATGGCAGCTGCAGGCGCTCGTTCATGGCGGGCGAGTGAGAAACCTCCTCGCCCATCGGTCGATATTGTCGGGTAACCGGGAGGCATGAGTCTCTGAGGATTCCGGCCGGCGCTCAAGAAAGGCGAGTGCTAGCAACTGCTCTCGGGCAATAGCGGGACACGAGGCCTAGGGGCTCCCTTTGTGTTAAGCTTTGGGCTTAACGCACGTTTGTAAATATTTGAGTAATGGCGCGTGTGTCTGCAGTATAGATTGAGTGCTTTGTAGCGTTGCGTTTATGTGTACCAATAAACGGGGAGCGGATCCCGCTCCCGTGAAAGACCTTTCTGGGGTTGATGTCATTCATTACGCCATGCTTTCCCACTTACCTGAAATATTTCTTGTCGTTCTCCTCCAATTTGTCAACAGAGTGTGGACATAAGGGAAACTGCCGAGCGTGTAGAAAAGGGCTGTTGCCATCCCAATCTTCACACCGGGAAAAGACAGAAGTAAAGCCTCGAGCTACAGGCCCATTGCCCTGACTAGCTGCCTGGGTAAGACATTCGAGCGGCTGGTCAACAATAGGCTTATTTTTATTTTGGAGCGAAACTTTCTTTTGAGCAATTTCCAGTGTGGCTTTTGTGCTGCCAGGTCCACTGCCAACCACCTTGTACGTTTGGAAACAGCCGTCTCAGAGACCTTTATGAACCAACAGTTTGGCTATTTAGTATTTTTTGATCGCGAAAAGGCTTACGATACCACTTGGCGCTATGGTACCCTCCGAGACCTTACCTAGATAATATAGGTGGGAATATGTTTAATTGCGTCGCAGACTTTTTGCAGGACCGCACCTTTCAGGTACGATTGGGAACAACCCTATCATCCTTTTTCAATCAAGAGAATAATGTCCCACAGGGATGTGTAATGAGTTTTACCCTCTTTATATAAAAATCAACTCCCCGTCCCGATGAATACCACGTTTGGTCTCCTATGTTGACAATGTCCGGGTTCCCTTTCCGTCACGTAATTTAGCTCTCTATGAGCGCCAAATTCAAGTAACCATTAATAGAATGAGTAAATGGGATGATGAGAAATTTTTCAAGTTTTCTGTCTAGGATACCGAGGCTGCTTGCTTCTTCCGGATAGATGACACACCCATTCCTGTCCGATCAGGACACAAGTTCCTCGGTGTGACGTTTGACAACAAGCTCACTTTCGACATCCATATCAAGGTACTGCAGCTCAAATGCCAGCAGAAACTAAACATTCTGAAAGTTCTTTCACATCGCACCTGGGGCTCAGACAGGGTATGTCCTTTACGGATCTGCGCTCTACCCTGGACCATAGAATCCTGGTCTACAGACTTGCGAAACCGTCCACCCTCAAACTGCTTGACCAGATACACCACCAGGGGATCCGTTTAGCAACGGTGAACATTTTGTACGTCACCAGCCTGTATAGCTAAATCGCATGAGTGCTCACTCGAGAGGCGTGGATTTTTCCTTGCCATTCAGTACTTCAAAAGAATGCGTTCTCTTTCGAGAAATTATGCCTATGAAATAATTCAATACATAAATTATGAGCGCTTATTTCAGCGCACACCAAATGTAACACCTCGCTTTGCATTACGTGTGAGAATTGCTATGTAACAACACAACTTTTATTATCTTTTTCCTGTTCCTGAAATTCAACAAATGACTGCACCATGGAAAGTTGCCGATATTTGTTTTAATTTTCTTTGACCAAGCACAAAAAAGAAACAGTTGACCCTAGTGTTCTCGGGCGAGGATTCCTAGAGCTCCAGGGCTCCTACAGGAGCTACAAGCACTTCTTTAATGGTGGATCAAAAACCACAGACTATAGTGGCTGTGCTGCTATCGGTCAGGGCTACAAATCTGTAAAAAAGGTTAAATGAAAATGACTCGATTTTTACTGCCGAGCTTTATGGTCTATAACTGCAGTTGAACACACTGTCAAACATCGACATAGAAAGTCTGTTATTTTCCCCGACTCTTTGAGCTCGCTCAAAGCGTTCAACTCTGCGACTTCTTGGATGCACCCTTTGCTTGTCCAACTTTGTAATGCACTAACTAACAAAAGCACTAGCAAAGAAAATACTGATAGAGTACTGTTGGGTTCCTAGCCATATTGGCGTGGTCAATTCCTTCAAGGAGGGAATTGACCACACAGCTTGTAGCATGTGACAACTGACTATGCAAGCATCCCTGCTACTGATTACCGAGCACCACTAAAAAGGTAAATAAAATACACATGGCAGAGGGAATTAGATTCCCATTTACAAAATAAACTTCATTTCACTAAGCCCATCCTGATTGAGTGGCGCAGTGCCAGACATCGAGAGTGCTCTTACGAGTTAGTTTTATTCCGCTTGAGAATAGGACATATTCACGTTACTCATATTTGCCTACTGCACAGAGAAAGTGAACCGACCTGTGAATTTTGCTCTGAACCATTAAAGGAGAACTCCGCCGATTTTTCGTAGTTTTCATTTTGTCTGGAAATCGGCAGACAACATAAATAGCCCTTTCTCAGCTGATAGCCAAATATTTTACAAAAATGAAAATTTTCCGTTAAGTTATTAAATTTTCAAGTTACGCCGACCGCGAAGGTCTCAGGTGGCGACTCTCTACTGGCAAGAATGAAAAATCCCTACTTTTCTTTACCCGTGTACGTCACCGGCGGGAAGGCGGACAAGCGACCCGGGCAGCCGCGAAGCGTCTTTCCGGGCGCCAGGGATCGAGAATATTTTGCCATAGCTTCATTGTTGAAAGTTCCTTTGCAAGGGCAAAGCTTGCTTTTTTACCTTTGGTTTCGTGGGAGAAACGAATGCACTCCCTGGCAGCAGTGGAGGCCAGCCACGTCAAGGTGCTTTCGCGCGAGCTGTGTGCCGAGAGAACTAGTGTAACACGGAACATTGTCGCTTGTGCTCGGAATACTTTAGAGCCGAGTGCTGCAAGTTGAGTATACTTCTGCAACTGGAACAGCTTCAAGAGCGGCAAGCGCAGACTCAAGCCGGCCGTGGCCTCTACAACATCCGTCCACGAAAGGAGCTCTAATAATATCGAAAAAGTACACATTATAGCACTGTAGTCTACATTTGGCGCAGTCACATTTGTTGTTTATCAAATGCCTCAAAGATTTATTTTTATTTTTTAGAAACATTTTATTTGTTTTGGACATCGAATCTAGCTCGGGTTACTCTCGGAGCTCCAATCACGCGGCCGACCTGTTGAAGACGAGAAGTGAAACATCTGAGCAAAGTTAAAGTCTGAGTTTAGACATGACTTTCGACAGACTGCTCTTCATGTCTGGTATTGAAGAGGTTTAGGGATAAGGTGTTGAGGCTCTGTTGAGCTCCATTAATAGACGATAGAGCCATTGCCTTGTTTGTCAAATGGTCGGCGTGCAATTTTCTTTCGCAAAAGAGGTGGTGAAAACGTCTCTACTTTATTATATTGCGGATACATATAATATAGGGCTGAAATGTTTTTAAAACCATGAAAATATTAATGTCGTCGAGGAGAGTAAATTTACAGCCGACGAAAACTGTTCAAAAACTTAACTTAAACTTTAAAAATATTATATAGAATTACCTCCTTTCTATATACACTAGCGTAGATGAATGTTTGAGCGCGTTGAACTCTAATCTGACAGTAAAAAAGAGAAAAAAAAGTTTCGGGATAACAATTTTTTTAAATGGAGGGGGGGGTATCTTTTCTTAACTTATTTTCAACTAAAACATTTTATTATCCATTTTTGTACTTTACGCACTATTCCGAGCAAATATTTTTTATTTGAAGATGAATAGTACATTCGTGTGTTTTATATGCTTTTCATTGTACCTTGAGTTTGGCTTGGTGTTTACGGAGTTTTTTTCATTTTAGCACGATCTTCATGAATAGTAACCTGCCATCTGGCCTAAACGAATGCAGTTCATTCCACTCTATGGATTTCAATGTTTGGGAGGATCACAGCCCGATCCAAAAGGCCATAAAGAAAATCTGACGGTCCATCAAACTTTTTTGATGGTCCATCGAACTTCTCTGATGGCCCATCAAACTTCCCTGATGGCCCATCAGGCTTCCTTGATGGCCCACCAGACCTCCTTGATGGCGGCTGATAGTCCATCGGACCCTCCAAATAGACCATCAAAGGGATTTTGATGGTCCATCACACTTCCTTGATGGCGTCTGATGGACCATCAAAAGCGTCTTGATGGTCCGCCAGGAGCTCGAATGGCACCTGATGGTCCACCAGACTTCTGTGATGGACCATCAAAAGCGTTTGATGGTCAGTCAGGGGCTCCAATGGCAGCTAATGGTTCATCAGACCTCCCTGGTGGAAACATCACAAGCGTTTGACGGTCGGCCAGAAGTTCATAACGGCACCTGATGTTCCGTCAGATCATCAGGCGATGGACCATCAAAAGTGTTTTGTACCATCAAAGCGCGTTGACAGGGTATAGTCTGGTACTTCCACGAATCATACTTCTGCGGCGGCTCTTATATGTGGCGACAATATTCGATCAGTCGTGGGCGCGTGTGGTTGCAGTGGTTCTGGGCGAGTGTATAATTCCTCTTGACTCGATCGCATGCGGGCAATTATACCGATCGCATATATATATATATATATATATATATATATATATATATATATATATATTAACACAGTAATTGTAATCCCGCTCACACCATCAGAATGAACAGTGGATATTGTCTGACAGGCTTACTTGATGGTGCCTGATAGACAATCAAACATTTCTTGATGGTGGCTGATGGACCATTAAGTGCTTCTGTTTGTAGCTCAGAGACCTTCAAAGCATTTTTGTGGGAACTGACGAACCACCGAAACGTTTTCATGGTCCCGGGTGATACCATCAAAATATTTCGATATACCACCAGAGCGAAAAAGTCTGATGGTGCTTCTCATGATATCTTTCGGTGGTGGAAAAAACCTGACTATATTCGGGAGGTTCCAGCAGTGGCCGCGAGAAGCCGCCAATGATCTTACGTCGTTGCGCATGCGTGAATTACAATCGGTGTGTAAAGCCGACAGCGGCGTGTCTCGATAACAGGGTGTTCAATCCGTAATAATCCGCCTCAACAATTCTCCTAGAATACTCGAAATGTTACGAAGACACCTTCTTATAAACTCAGGTATGTTTTTACAACCATACGTAGTTTAGTTTTAAATTGTTTTATTGTCTGTCGTTGAAACAATTTGTTGATCCTCTGTGTATATCAAGTAGATCATGTTTACAATCAAAGTGGCAGAAAATGTACCGAAAAACGCACTTTGCTTCATAGGAAATTCATTTACTAGGTGACGTGTACTGTGAACAAAATGTTTGCGAGAAAAAGCATTTACAAAGCCGCGAATGCGGTTATACGAGGCTAACTGCATTCTCGGGCCGACGAGGCTTAGTGTATTGCGCGCTGTCGCACGACACCGTCATGCCCAGCACGGACGATGGGGACAGTGTGTAGAAAGCCACGCAACGGCGATGAAGTTGCTGCGCGTCGTGGAGTCTCGAAGATACTAAGTGGATTAAACGCATCTTCTCTTCCATTTTGCTTTTGTGGTTTAATAATTTAACGTTCAATTATTTCCAAATGCAAATAATAAATTGGAATACATTTTAGTGCTCAAAACACAAGGACACAAAGACAAGAGTCAGATACCACAGTGTGCTCAAACCATCAACGTCCCAAAAGACATCAGACCATCAGCCTGATGAACTATCAGGATTTTCCTGATGGTCTTTTCGATAGGGAGCCAACATCTGTTAGGTAACAGCCCAGCACGCGTATGTTCGTCACTTTGGAAGGCAAGCAAAGTACGCACCACACGCACGAACGCTGGAAATGGCGCCGACCAGAAGCGCTTTTCTGAAATGGTCTATAGATCGTTTGCTTAATTACTTAAGCACCAAGGAGCATATGCATACTACAAGGGTAGCTACACGTGCTATCGTCTGCAACAGGAACTTTTCTAAATACATTTTAAAACAAGTGGCAGGTTCCTTCAGGTAAGACGAGCGATGTGGACAAGCCCTATTTCGAGCATTCTCTGTGGTGCTTAGGTAATTTGTCAAAAAATATTTTGCGTGACTCTTCGACCTTTCTTCGCCAGCCAGATTCTGATAAAAAGAGAACGGATTTGCAAGCGACTTCACGAAACATAGCAAGCCGCGGCTTCAGCGTACCCAGTTGCAAAAACGGTTTTGTCAAAATCCCAACTGCTTCCGCCTTTTTTTTCTTCTTTTTTACTTTCTCATAGTTTAGCACGTAGGCCAAGGCCATACTTCGTGCAAACAGAGGTTATTATCAAGTTCAGATAATACGAAGTCCCTGTTTTTTGTTGTTAGACGCAAAAAGATGGGCGCGAGCATACCCGATTGACGGCAGCGCGCCTCGCCGCCCGCCGGTGACGACAAGTTTGGGTGGCGGGGAAAACTGGTGAAAAACTTGAGAGAACGATGTTTCGGTTTCGGCATCCAACAGAATATGGCTCTTTTAATTAACTAGAGTGAATCTGGTGGAACGAGATAGCATTTCGGAATCAGCAAGCCACGCGCATTCAGATAATGCTTTTGGATCACGTAGCTGAAAAAATCAGCGGAGTTCTCCTTCAAGAATCCTTCATATTTTGATAGTTGGTCCGCACTTTGAAGAGCACCGTCGAACTTGTTTTTCTATATTTTATTGGGAATATATACCATTTCAGTTTTACTGGGTGACGACCCTCTTGTCCCGAAAAGACCATCAGGAAAAATGCCGATGGTCCGTCAGGCTGATGGTCTGACGTCTTTTGGGACATTGATGGTTTGATGGCCTGATGTGATGGTTTGATGGCCTGATGGCGTGACGGTTTGGTGGTCTGTTGGTCGGTATGCATTTCTAATCACACATATTTACCGGCAGAAGACAAAGATTCTATTACAGTCAATTGTGAACTTTATTCTGTGCCCATTATTATTTCAAAAAGGAACATCCGAACCGTTAGGG